>JAMWFC010000077.1:1411749-1597587 GCA_027475525.1 Macrolepiota albuminosa | reverse complement strand
GCTGGACACGTATGGTACGGCACAAAGCGGGCTCCCGTACAACGTATGACACGTACCGTTGTGATGTCTCTATGTGAGGTTATTTCAATACGATCGCCTGGGTCTTTTTAAACTCTTAAGACTGCAGAGTCCAAACTCCAGCCGCTATAACTATCTCAGGGTTTGAATGACCAGCCCTAAGGTTTTGACTAGGAAAATCTGGGGGGACGACGTAGATGTATGTCGGTGCTAGGGAAAAGACTCCTCCACCCCCACAACAAATTATTTTCACTCTCTGGACATCTTGTATTCTCTATTGATTGAATACAAGATGCTAGATTTCCTCAGACTAGGAGTCCAAGGAGTCTATTGCAGGTAATAGGACCTGGAGAAGAGAGAGGAAATGAAATGAGGAGTCTCTTGACACCTTCTAAAACAAAAATGCATCAAAAAGTTTGACAGCAAGATTGTCATTTATGCCAAGACCTGAAGCAGTTGCCTGAAGATTTCAAAGCTTTTTTACTTCCTGGGATTGTTGTGAATGCTTAGAAATTGTGTTTTTTGTGCAATATACACAGAACCAGCCAACTTGACTTTTTTTTCTGCAAGCAAAAAGTGCACGGGGAATTTTTGGAGATTCAAGTTTTATGCTTTGTTGGACATAGTTTCCTTCTAAAAATTGTATTATGGCTGAAAGACAACGATGGGTTCATGACTCAAGTTGATGGAAAAAACCAATTGACAAGAGGTAATCAACCATCAAGCCAACCCACACAATCCATCCTAGCTGGCCATTACTTTGGAAATTTCCTGGAGCGTGCAAGCAACATGGCATTAGTTCAAGGTGTGGCTAAAATTCACGGTACTTACGCCAACAACTATCTGGTACCTTAAGATCCACAGTCTTATATTGCCACACCAGGTGAGCAGCAGTACCTCCGACCGATAGTACAAAAAAAGGCAAGCCTTGGCCATTACAATACCCAGCAAGACCGAGCATTGTGAGAAAACCAACCCCGCATAGGACAAGCAAAGGCCGAATCCACGATCCAAACAAGATGGCGGTAGATCGAACACCCATCTTGATATCATCTTGAATATCTTGACAAGCATAGATTGTGTCTGCAGGAGGTCAAAGCTTTCGGAAACCATAGTCGCGTAAGACCAATGCATACCATAAAGCATAGTCCAGCTGTGTGACAACAAACTTATAATTTTCAAGATAAACAGGGTTAGAAGAAACTCACCACCAACACCCTGTCAGAGCAACAGCGAGAAACTTTATGTCGAGACGACCAGTCAAGGAAACTGAAGCAGTAATGAAACCGGAATTCATAGCAAATCCGAGCCAAGCTTGCGGCCAATGGGTGAATCTCTTCAAGAGCGGATAGATTGCAAATCTATACATGAATATCAGCATGACATGCGAATAGAATTGCCGGTTGCTAGAAGGATACCCACAGAGGAAGTAGCTGAAGCAACGCAATCCATAGACTAGAAGAAACATCAGCGGAAAGGGACTAGGAATTGCGCAAGTTGACGGACGCATGATCACGAACAGTCAGGTAGAAGAAAGATATGCCTATTACGTATTGCACAAAGAGGTAGATTGAGGCAGCAAAAACTGAAATTCGACCGCTGGCTAATGGGCGATTCCTTGTACGCTCTGGTAACCATTATATAAGATTGTTTAGTTACCTCATCTGATAAACTCACCGACACCAGCATCCATCTCTCTATCGAAGATGTCGTTGACAGTACATGCTGAGCTGCGCAGAAGGAAAGCGCTGATAAAGCACTCCATGAGATGGCCACAGTAATGTCCTAATGGCAGACCGGTAGCGAACGCAGCCATTGTCAAACCCCATGCTATAATGCTTGATATGACTGGAATACCACTCGAACACCTTGGAAAGCTCACCGAACGGCCAGAACATAAGAATGGTTCCTGTGGGCTGAGACAAGTGAGCAACACACCTCATGATCCTACAAGAAGAACAAACCTTTTCTAGCCTGATAAGTTCAAGATAAGGACGGATGTGAGGGGGCACTAGGTGAAAAGGAGACTTGCGGACATTCTTCAGGGAGTTATGATGAACGATCAATAACGCTGTTTCGTCGCTGTGTCCCATGGAAAGTATGGGGGAAAATCTATCGAATAGAGAAGGGGGTGTGCAGCGTGGCTTCATTGCTCTGAGTCTTTTATAGTTGAGAGCCAAGTACCAAGGCAGAAAAGATAGTTGTGTGAACGCGAACGAATAATTCGCGAATGATCAGATCGCGTTTTAATCGTTTGTGCCTGATGGTATTAGTATAATTTAAAGGTATATTCTTGGAGAATAACGCGTGGCGCGGATGGCCTCCAAATGCTATTGCTAAACCAACGCGGACTTGGACAGGCAGGGAAACTGACGTATGATTGCATATACACCCATATTGGGGCTCAAAATCATTGCCGATTCTTGTTGCTTGAGAAGTCAAAGTTACCGCCGGTACACTGCACTAAAAGTGTAACTTGAGTCTCAATATGGATGTAGCGGAATAGACAGAACCTTACTTGAACGATGTTCACCTGTGACCCATTGGAATTTGACTATGAAAGTGAGCACAGATGAACAGATATAGATTATGTATCTATAGCATGCGATGTAAAATCGATGATGAAAAGGCGGAATGGTATTCCTCCAGTGAGAATTAATCTGTGGGTAAAAAAAATAACAGCAACCAAATTGCCCTGGCATCAAGCCACTTTTCATGTCTAATTGAGTTCGGATAAGCTAGGGCTGAACATGACGATATCTAGGACACCTCGTCTATTTGCGTACCCACGGAAGTAGCGATAGACGGTACCTGGTATCTGGGGATTAACGCTATGCTGTCAAAGTTGAGGCTGTGGCGGTTGATCGCAATCATGAATTCCAACGGGATTTTGAACTTTGAACTAATGCCAACTGGTTCGCTCGGATGCGCCTTCCCGGCGCTCGCGATGAGCCCGGATGTCAGTAGACTTGGCAACAATCTGTATTTCTCATGAAATCATTCCCTCCTTGACTTACACGATGAAGGATACTCATTCCTCGGAAGTTCAGTACTGACCTTTTGAGTGAGCTCAGGTCATGAAACAGACGAGCTGTCTTCGGACTTTGATTGAAGAATGTAGCTCCAATTCATCTTCTTTTTCATTTCAAAAAAGAATACCAATGCGATCCTTTAGACGGCAAGGTCCGTCCTCGTACACATGAAGTTCCCTATAGATTCTTAGTCGACATGAGTTAGATACATGCGGATGTCAACAAACTCAAGATGATTCGGCTGTAAAGAACATGGAATTCGGAATTCCTTATCTATCATTGCTTGAGTGAGAATGCTAAATGGTCCGTGAGACAAGACGTTTTTTTTGCGTTCATCAAGGAAAATCTAGGGATTACATGAGCGTCAAATCGAGTGACGAGGTGACGCCAGGATACGTTACTGTTATCCTCGGAATGAAAAGCTCCGATGATCCCCTCCGCGCGGACTCAGTACGATTAGCTTTGCGTGCTGTACGGGCCCGTTCTTCAGACAGCTCTCTATACGTAATTCACGATGCCAGTATTTCTTCGTTGTATCCATACAGTAGAGACCTTTCTCTCTTCAGCAAATAGTGATTGAGAAATTTAATGCATCCGTCAAGAAGAAACCTTAATGATTTCGTGAATATAGACAACAATATTTTAGAAAATCTTGCCTAAAAAACCGCTTGAAGCAGTGCCTCCAGTTCCATTGATGCTGTTTAATACGTCGAAGTTCGCATGTAAGAGTCAAGAGCCGACTTGGTTCCAACACGAAGATCACGTTCAACCCCGTCGTTTAAACGGACGGTAGCCTGTAACTGAGATCCGATGATACGGCGGGTATTCCGAGATCAACGGGTTTTGTTACAACTTTAGTGTTGACGGACACGGACAGATATCGTGTTTGAGCTGTCATGTATTTGAATTGGTGGTCCATGTTGCTGTAGTAAGGTGTTCGTGCGAGAAATATTCGCGATTGCTTGAAATGTTAATCGGACGTTCTAGCGAGCCACGTATGGTTGTCAAGTCTATGCCATACCACAAGCACTCCTTGAAATAAAGTAATGCTCAGAAAATTCAAACTTAACTGCTCAACCGTCAAGAATTGCGCTTTCGGCCAGGGGTCCCATACTGAATGAGATAGTTGAATTCAGGACTGGCTGTTGGATAGACTAGCGCACAACGGCAATGTATGACGAGCTTGGTGTACCACTCGTATGGTAATGCCACCATCACATATAAGGTACTGAAATGCAGAATTGAGAGGTGAAAAGCGCCGCAACTCACACATACGTCAGTACAAATTACCAACCGATGCCTGGAAGAGCTTATAGCTTGAGATGAGATATGTGGGGTCATAATTCCTAAGTTACTGTGCTTACAGGACGATAGGGTGAAAGTATCAGCTGTTTGGTGCACCCAACACAATCACAGGACTTACAAATGAATGACATACAAACGACATGTCTGCCCATCATTTTCCCAGCATTTCAAACTGTTCTGTGGGTTCTGAAGAACTGACCGTGTAACTCATCCCCTAAAAGCGTCGTGAGCACGTACGTATGACGCGGAGTAATGATATCCTTACAGAACAATTAAGGCACGCACCTGAGACGGGGAATATTGTTCCCCGACTGTCATACAACGTTCCAAGTCATGAGAAGACATGAAGGAGCTCAAGAAGATTCAATATCCTATGTTGTTAGTGGCGGCGCGAAGTCAGCCGTGTTGATAAAATGAATAAACATTAAGTACGCGTAGCAGCTTTGGAAAATAGGATTATAGCGTAAGCTTGGACATGCTATCTGCGTAACTTGGCATATTGAGAGCTTCTCAGCTTTTGAGGTTGGGATAGCAATCTTCGAACAAAGGTGGTATTAAGGAGAATGTCACTGTCGAAATACACATCACCCATCGGTAGATTGCTCTCAACCAAGCATACAGACTACACGCGACACACCGTAGTAACGTGGCGCCGCCCTCACTGATTTCCTTCCCCTTTAGAAGGTCAATAAAGTTACAATTCACTCCCGAATACGCCTGCTGATGCAGAACGCGGGTTCAGAATCAAGCCCCCTCTTCACCAAAATACTCCTCCATTAGCGCCTTCTTCCTGAGGCCAAGTAGCACCGTTTCCATCTCCTGTCGTGTGGGCATCTTAGGCGGAAGGAGGTTCTCGGTGACGAGGAAAGGAATATATGATGCGGCGGCTGCGGCATGTGCATGTGCAGCGTCCATAACTGCAGGGGTCCCATTAGGCTTTGACTCATGGGATATTCTAGGTCGCTTCACGTCATCGTCTAGGGGAGTCATATCAACGTCATTCCCATTCTCGTCCTTATCATCTGCGTTGCGTTTTGTCGACGAGCCCTGCGCATCAAGTTGAGATGGTGACGAAATTGTTTTATCCGGTCTGGGCATCTCCGGTATTGGATCGTCTGTAGAAAGACCTAAAATTTCTCGGAGATTGGCATATGCCTCTTCCCAGTCTGCCATCACGAGAATCTATATCAGAAAACCGACATGATTCACAACGATCACACCTACCTTGTTCTTCGGCTGCATGCTCATGTTGTATAAGGGTCCCATCGTTCTCGTCGAGGTCACCGTAATAAGACGGACCCTGATTCATAAACTTTTTATAAAATGCAAATGCTTGATTTTCTTCCTCTTCTTCTTTCTTTCGGCTTTGAAAAAGTTCGCGAACGCCAGGAAGATCTTTTGCTCGTCCGAAGTACCTATACTCGTTATGATTCGGCGCTAGCATGGAGGTAGACGGCTGTAAGAAACGAACTTGTAACCTTTGGTCCCCGGAACTTCTTTTCCATCGTCATCCAACATTGCGACATTCCGCCGATAATTTGCACCTCCAAGGGCTACAATCTGATTTTCCCAGTGACGCTTCTCGCGAAGAAGCTTGTTAATTTCGTCGTTCAAGTCTCTAACTTCATAGTCTGACAAGCCAGCTATATGAGACGTGGAGTCAGCACGATATCCTTTTCGAGTTGACATGCACACACTATCTTGGATTTTCGACACCTTTCGACTTATCTCGCGTAGTATTTCACCTCTCCACCTCTCACATTCTCTCAAACTCTTGCAAGCACTCGCCATTTTTGGTCGGCGGTCTGCCCGCGTCCCAAGACCGAGTTCAGCGGCTTGCGCCTCGCGAAAACGATAAAGCATTGATTGCGCCTTCTCCTCATTACGAGCCTGTAGTATTGACAGAATTAAGTCGATATAGAAATAAAAACAATTATCAGGACTCTACCATTGTGGAAGTTCAAGAATGCTGCTAGTAAACGCAAACAAACAAGTCCTCATCTGATCTAATCTGATCTCCCTCAGCATCTTCTTTTCCCTTCACGAACTTTGCCTTCAAGATGCCGCCCCAGCTTTCTGATATGGAGGAAGGTATGAAGCCACAAAACAACCTATCCATGATGAGAATTGAGCCATAATCTCTAGAAGAAATCCATTTCTCTAATGTTATCACCACGTTCCGAAATTATGAACAGTATTCCGTACGCTGGTAGACTAACTGTTTTCCACGATCAATCTCTGACAGATGAAGGCCAACTATAGCTGGCGGCCAACAATCGACGTCGCAAAGACATCTATCGTCTGCCTCTGGCAGATCAGCAGCTTTTGGATGCAACAGGGTATAAAAAGAAGCTTGACCAGGTGGACGACGCGATTCGAGCAAATGCAGAATTTCTCTCGTTAATAGTAGCCAATCCTGAAATTTTTGGTCATGACGTGCAAGCAGAAGGGGAAGGAATTGATGAGGAGGCGAACCAGAGTAGAAATGACACAGAAGTGGTGTCAGGATCAGGTACAGTTTAATTCTACGCTCTAACTATGAAGTAACAACCCATGCAGCGACTTCCCGTTCGCACACCCATTCTCATACCCATTCTCATTCTCATTCTTCTCATGAACATGGACATGTACATGGTCCACGCCAAAAATATAAACCTACTGATTTTGACATGGACAAGCTCAGAAGCACGCTCAAGCAGTTCATACGAGACTGGAGCGAACAGGTGCATCACATGTACCTAGCTGTTCCCTCAACTCTGAAATTCAAAATAGGGCAGAGAAGAACGTGAAGCCTGCTATCAGCCCATGAAAGAAGCCTTGATAAAACATTTTTCAGACGTTCCGCTCGAACAAAGGTTTGACCTTACGAAAACTCATGCGCCTTGTTCTTTCGTTGACCATACGACTGATAGAGGGAGTCTGCGAGTCCTAGTACCTGGATCGGGACTAGGCCGCCTAGCGCACGATGTTGCGAGTATGGGTATGTTTCTGTTTTAAATCATGAATAAGAGTTCTGCGTTATGGAGCAACTTCCACAGGTTTCGCCTGCCAGGGTAACGAATTCTCTCACTACATGTTGCTCTCGTCATTTCTTATCTTGAACCGGTACGTATCTTCATTCAACCACCCGTCTTCTATGCTACACATCAGGAAGAATATGCAATTTACATTCCTCCTCTTTTTTTCTCTGTACTTTGACAGAACCGACTCGATCAACAAGTACACGATTTATCCATACGTCCACAGTTTCTCCAATATTACCTCTCGGCAGACCATACTCCAGCCTATATCGATTCCTGACGTTCTTCCCACCGCGTTGCCGCCAGGATCCGACTTCTCTCTTGTCGCCGGTAAGTCAAAATACATTTTTTCTAAATCTCTCGCTCCATGTTTCAGGCATCACATTGGTCTCGGTCCTATTCTATGTCTGGCTTACGATCACATTATTTTATCAGGAGACTTTGAGGAGATCTATGGCGCTGAAGCAGACCCGAATGAACCACAAGCTGGCGAGTGGAACGCGATTCTAACATGCTTCTTCATCGATACCGTCAGTACCTTATTGTTCGTCCCCTGTCTTTCAAGCACCCTGAACCAAGGAACGCGATGTTAAGGCCAAGAATATAGTTAATTACCTGCGCATCATTCACCGTATCCTCGCTCCTGGCGGTGTGTGGATCAATCTCGGTAAGGGCCCCATTCCTGCCATTTAAAGCTGATGGGCGGTGACGTTGGCGCTCAATCGTAGGTCCGTTATTATGGCATTGGGAAAACAACAATACGAACGACACCTCGGTCGAGCTTGATCTGGAAGAAGTGAAGGCATTAGCAAGAAATATTGGCTTCGAGATCTCTGTGCGTTTGCACCGTTACTTTTTATCTCGCGATTTTGAGATTGATCAATGCGACTTTTCTCCACTTGAATCTTATTTAGAATGAGCGGACGATTGATACCACATATACGGCAAATTCGGAGGGAATGCTGAGTTATATTTATCACGCAGCATTTTGGACTGCCACAAAAATTTAGACGTTTGACTAGTACTAGTAAATGGTCAGGCAATCTTTAATTGAAAAAGTCACTTTGCGCCATTGCACATATACCGACGGTATCAGCTTATCGATGTACGTCGAGAAAGTACATCTGCGTGAAAAACGGGATGGGATGATTTAACTTTCTATTGCAAATACCTATCTATGACTCGTGCTGACATCGTCCTAAAACCCCGCTGGAAAAGTCAGTCAGGTACAATTTCCTAGTGAGAAGTCAAACTCAAAGTCTCCGTCAGCATCAGACACTGCTTCTGACCATCGTACCCTGGTCTCCCCGATCCTGATCACTCCGCTCTTTTGCTTTCTCCCTCTCCATCATCTCCCTCTTTACCCTCCTCAATCTCTCGCTTTCACGAATCCCAAACCCCGAGCGGAACACCATCCTCACTTCCTCCAAGCTAAGCCCCGCAGTCTCTGGGAAACACGTGAGTACAAATATCCACCCCAGGAGACAAAGGCCTGCGTAGAATCCGAATGCGCCGGCGGGGGTGATCTTGGCCATAAGAGAAAGATAGGTGGAGCCGATGAGGAGGTTGCCAGCCCAATTTGTAGCGGTAGAGAGGGATGTACCAAGGCCGCGTACTAAAGATAGGTGGAGCCGATGAGGAGGTTGCCAGCCCAATTTGTAGCGGTAGAGAGGGATGTACCAAGGCCGCGTACTACGTTTCCTTTTCGTGAGATTTTTGAGTTCGCTGAAGGAAAGACTACCAACCTTCGAGACCAAAGAGTTCTCCTTGCTGCCATGGGACATTCCCGAGTCCGGTTGCATATGATGCAACGAATACGATCATAGACACTAAGACGACAGCAGACCAGGCGGTTGAGTACTGACTGCCATCGATGAGATTTCCGCCCGTCTTCCGCGTTAGGTCTGAGTGAATTCCCCCATCAGGAAATACACTTGAATTCGAAAGAAAGGCGAACGTACAGTAAAAGGAAATACTGGCAAGGGTCAGACCAAAGATCATACCAGGCGAACTCCAGACCATTATTCTTCGCCTCCCAATCCGATCGATCCATTTAAGGGCAACAAGAGTGAAAACGAAGTTTGTTCCAGATATGATGAGACCGACGGCAGTAGGCTGGTCGAAACCGATCTCCTTGAAGAGAGTTGCAGAGTAATACATGAGTGTGTTGAACCCACAGAGCTGCTGAAATGCTTGCATGCCGCAACCAACAACTACAGCCCAAGTTAGTCAATATACAGGCATCGAGAGCCGGAAGGAAACATACTAAGTGCTCGTCGATTGACTGCGTCGAAAAGCATAGATTTGCATCGTTGGATGAAGGTTGTGGTGTTGGTGATCTCAATGCTCTTCTGAACCGCCGCGTGGAGGACTTTAACCTGAAAGAGGGCCGTCTAAATTTAGATAGAACAACATGTAAGGCGGTGCACACCTTTAGTTCTACCTCCTCCGGCCGCGCCAATGCGTAAATCCTCGACATCACGACATGCGCCTCATCCATGTTACCCCGACGAATCAGAATACGTGCTAAACATATCGGAAATCCAACATGAGCTTCCAAAGGGAAATAAAGGACAAGACTTACGACTCTCTGGGAGGAAGAACAGAAAAAGACATTGTATCCCTGCAGGGACTGCACCAAGACCAACCATCCATCTCCAACCGCCATTGACGTTCTCAAAGCCAGCACCGATGCCATATGCAATGACTTGACCGAGGGTAATCATAACTACACTAGTTCAGAACGTCGGCCTTCTCATGTTGTTTCGCAGCACGATGTGACTCACTTGAGCACTACCATCCGTCCGCGAAGGCGAGTGGGCGAAAGTTCTTGAATATAGAGGGGTGCGATACACGCAGCGAGACCTACGCCGATACCAATGAGAAAGCGACCGCCAATCTGTGGACCTTTCCACTCAGTTGCATGACACGCAAGGCAAGTAAATTCATACCATGCTCCAGACGGTATGACAAACGGCTTGACCGATAGCTCCTCCAATGAATATGATATCTGCAATTCCCAGCACTATGCGACGACCTGTCCAATCTGACATAATACCAGCTACAAGACCTCCAAGGAGAGCCCCAAGAGTGGTTGACGATGTTATAAATTCCTGAATTCGAACGTATCAGTGCCATAAGAACGACTGCGTCGATGCAAAAAGACATGGACCTTTTGTCCATTAGACAACTGGGCAGTTCCAAGATCCGAACCAATGGTGACCAGCGCCCCTGATATCACACCAGTATCATAACCTAATTATGGAGGTCAGTGCAATGTTCAAAGACCTACAGGACAGCGACGCACCAAACAACAAGCCGGAAATCGTCGAGCACAGGACAAGAATCCAAACAAACCACGTCGTCTTTTCCTCTCCTTCTGCGACCACAGCCAACTCGTTGATCTTTCCTGCGTCTATGTCATGCACAAGATCTGCCAAGTTATCTGTATGCTGCTCAAGTGAACCTTTGAGACTTCTTTCCTTCGCATGCTGCATAGTAAATCGAGTTCTGTAATCTGGTCATGTTACTAAAGCCGTAACTTGAAAATTTGGTCATGAGGGCGTCAAGGGCGCCGAAGAAGCCGGCTAAGAACCGTCCATCGTTTTAACTCCACGTGGGCTTGCGGTTATGTAGATGGCCAAGCTGCAACCGCTCAAAAACATTGAAAAAATTAATGTACTTCTGGGTGCGTAGTTCAGGTCGGCAGACTCCAGCAGTCCATTGTGACAAGTTGCTGTGTCTAAATTCTTCTCTTAGAAAAGCCATCTAGGTGGTAAATGCACGGTTGGGACTGGATTGGACATTTGAATATCTTCCGCCAACAGCAGCCGCAGCATCAATAGCCAAGTAACTTCTATCTTATTCGTTTCTTCTGTTGCGTGAAGCTTATCGATCGTTTCTGCTTCCACGTTCTGCTGTTAACTTCGTCTTCTTTTGCATATAGCATTTCTGGATACAATCTCTGACGCATATGCCACCGAGACACCACCAAAAAAAAAAACAAACAAACAATCTCTGACGCATGCGTGGGAGCCCATGAGTGTCGCTCCGAAGTTGGTACTTACCAGTCAAAATTCGAATTGTCCGTTGAATTATCATCGGGTAACTTTGATATCCTTGACAGTGTTTCTGATCTCTTCCAACATCATAATGAAGATTCTTGGTGCATAAAGGTCTGTATAATGTTCCCTTCATTTCAGTTCCCTTGCAACGACGATTCGTATTGATTCCTACGTTCAGCTGATTAATAGATACACTGTAGTGGGCAGATTTTCCAACTTTGGATCATCACTGTGCTCTCTCGCTACTGCCGCAGGTCACTGGTTACATGTTTTCTGACTCAGGCATGACAAGCGTCATCAACATTTCTCTTTCAAATACCATTTACGTTCATGAAAAGACTATTCGAAGCAAAATAGAAACATACTGCATCATGGCACGAAAACGACTAGAAGAATATTTACGATTAGTTTTCCGAGTTCTCCGTTTGACACCAAGTAGACACGTTCTTTGCCTACAACCGTCATCTCCGAATCCCAGCCTGTGAGTACAGTGATTTTAGCGTCCTCAAGTGAAATGGCACCGTTATCTTCCACTCTCACGCGCAAATTCTCTGCTTCTTGCGTCGCAGCACCAGCAACGTGGGTAGTGCTAAAGGGACCTCGCACGGGTGGAACCTCTGGCGCCCTGCCAGGAGAAAGGTAACCCCACAGAGGATGATCCTCTGCAATATCCTGACCGATAAAGTCCACTGATCGATCAATCGGCCAGACGTATCCTCCTGCTGTCCAGTGGAGTTCAGGGGATAGCTTGTAGAGCTTAATCGCATGATAGAGAAGGGAATCGCCGCCTCTCAGCTGACGAAGAAGGCACCGTCAGTCACGCGTAGGAACAAGATCATCAAGAGAGGCAAGTAAAGCTTACGAGAGGAACAACCGACTCCGCGAGCGATTCGGCGGGATTGATGGAATAGTCGAACTCGAGATGGAAGGCAATCTTACGGCCCCGAGAAAGATTCAGAATGGAGCCTAAGCGATCTAGGTACTCGTCGCTGGGGCGGATTAGAGGGTCTAATCCACTTGGTCCGAAGCTTCGGACAAACACACCATAGGAGATCGAGATGCGGCAACCCCTCTGAACTGGTTCGACTTCATATTCGCAGTCTGGGAGGAAAGCCGTCCACTCGATCTCATCGACCTTTCCGCCCCTTCCGATGTACTTTTCTTGCATCCCTTGAGAATTGTGAACGATGAGAGCTCCGCCTTCGAATCGCGAAGGGAGTGTGACGATGATGGTGGCTGTGCGACCATCCTGCCTCAGTGAATGCGGCTGAATATCCAGGCGACTACCAGCATCCACTATCTCCAACTTATCCTTGATTGTTGACAGGTAGTTTCCATGTGGCAGATTGGGGAAAAGGGTGTTGCGCACGGCATCGAGTATAGGATGGTTGGCCAAGTCAAGGGAAAAATTGAGAGGAAGGTCAGAAGGGTAGACAAGAGATGGTCGGTTAGGATAAGTGATAAACTCGGCAGTTTGATTTTGTCTGGAAGTTGCCATGAGGACTTCGAGAGGAGGAGGCAGGCTATAGTAAACATCCACAGGGAAGTCCAGCGAATGCGTGATTCCATTCTGGAAAACAAGTGTGATCGGTAGTAGATTATCGCGTTATGGCTAAAATCACATACCTTGGCACGGAAAAAGAGTATTAACTGTTGAGACTCTAATTTCACACGTCCGGAGACGGTAAACGGAGCGTTTGTCGCCTGAAGAAGTTGAAATACGTAGTCACCCAATTCTGGACGGTTTTCATAACCTGGGAAGGAATATGATATTGGCCTTCTGTTGAATGTCTTGGGAACCCGTTCGATCTCGAAATCCGGGCTTGAAGAAGACTTAGAAAACACAAGCGTATCGGCAAGCACTGCCGGAGGGATCGGCGAAGCTGCGCGTGAAGCCACACGGCTGGGAGGTCGAGCGTACATGGAGAGCTATGGATGGAGTGGTTACTGAAGCGAACAAAGTGCACTGCTGGTCGAGATGCTCAGGGATAACGTATTCTTTGATCAGATGAACAGCTCTATTATCGATCAACCACAAAGAGAGCTTCAAAGTTCTCAAAATGGACAAAGGTACGCGGACAACTAAGTCTTGGGTACTCCAATCCATAACAGGCATAAGAATCGAACAGAAACCTTGGAAAGGCGAAGTTTTGGAGCAGCAGGCTTGAGAATCCATGCATTGCGAATATCCGGCATCTTCGGCCCGCTAATTCGGCCAAGATCACGTCCGGGTTATTAACAAAAGCCCCTCTTTCTTGTGATACAGTGATTTCTTCCAATGCTCTTTCTCTAGCCCTATCCATTGATCCAGCCTTTTTGTTATATTTATTATCATACATGGAGCACTTGGTGCTTATGTTGCATGGTATATCAACAGCTATCTACCTCTATAAAAGCAACTGCATTCCATCTCTACCAGAGCTAGATAGAATAGTTAGTAGAGAAATAATGCGAAGTGCAATTAATAGTGAGAGTAATTATGTAAGTAAGGTGTTCCTGTGTTGGGATAAAACACATTGATAAGTCCTTCACGTTGGATAAAATGATGCTGGACAAGAGGGCAAGAGAAAATAACGTTCCGAGAGGTCTAAGCAAATGTGGATGTGTGGGAAGAGATGGAGTGGCTAAAATGCTGGCTCCAACAGCGCTTGAACCAGCAAGTGTTACTGTAGTCAAATAGGGAAAATGGTGGGATCTGAGAGGTATAGCACAATGCAGAAGTAGTTACTGCTATCTTCTATGATAATAAATGCCAACATGCATAAAAAGAGGTCCAATTTTGAGAAAAGAGCTGCTAGTTTATAGCCAGTCTGCCAGTCAAACAATTAAAATTCCTCCTTCCCCTCAGTCTTTGACGATTGGTTTTTTAAGGATCATACCATGTCACGCATCAAAATGCATCCCTTGCTCATTCCGTCCATGTCCTGCAAAGGACGCTAATATCAAAACGTCACCAACACCGTAATCAGTCCAATCTTAAGTCCTCGTCCTCGTCCTCGTAGTCCTCCGAACAATAGCCTTCACTACCTCCTTCGCCCCTGCCTCTATCACAATTTCATCATCCTCCTTTTTACCCCTACCCTTCCTCGATATTCTCACCTTCTCACCTTCCTCGTCATTCTGGTTCTCTTTGTTAACATCCTGCACTGGTAAAGCCGGTGCACTGGCGGGCGTCCTCCTTGTCCGTGTGCCAACAGCAGGCGTTCGAGCCTTCGAGCCCATCCCATTTGCGATTGTCGTGGTGGTAGTCATGGAAGCTTTCATACTCTCCCCGCTCCCACTCTCCGCATTATCTTCCTTCCTGATCGTGCCCGCCCTCTTACGTCCTTTCACTGTAACCTTCTTCCCATCATCTCCGTTGACCGTTCCCACGGTCTTTGGAGTAGGCTTCGAGGTCGGAACGACTGAACCAGCTCGGGGAGTACGCCCTCTCTTCACAGGCTCCTCATTTTCCACGACGGGCATAGGAACTGACGCAGGAGTCTCCTTACTTAGGGCAGTAGCAGCAGTCGTAACGCCCAGCTTCCTCCCTCTCCTCGGGGCTTCCTTATGTTCAGGGTCGGCCGTTGGTTTGCGCCCCCTTCTCGTTGGCGCGGGCTCATCTTGACCCGAGCTCGTGGGAGCGGCGGGGGTCGTAGCCACCTTGCGCCCGCGCTTCTTAGGAGCCTCTTCAGGCTGCAGGGCTTCCTCTGAAACAGCGGTAGTTACGGTGACTTTCCTACCTCGCACCTTTGTCTCTTCAACTAATTCCTTGGGCTCAGATATCGTCTGCCCATTCGACGCTAGCATTGCCTTTGACCTCGAACGCGGTCTCAATGTTTGTTTCTCCTGGTTTATACACATTAGATTGTACAAATTCTACAAACGAGCAGGGAGTGAAGGGACGTACAGCTTGAACAGGCTCACGTTCCTCTGGCTCGGTAATGATAGCTTCTTCTGCTCGTTCGGTGTGCTCATCAGTCCTTGAATGGCTTTCCTCCACAACCACGACATCTCCCTTATCCTCTTGAACGCGAGCAGGCGCAGGGGCCTTAGCTTTAGACTTCGAACGCGGCTTCTACATTAAATCTAAATCATTAGCGAAACGCACTATCACATCCAGAGAAGTCAACAGCATACTTACACGCACGGGTTGCGGAGATACAGCCTCTGCTTCCTGAACACAAGCGGGAGTCGGCGACCTGGCCTTCGACTTTGAGCGCGATTTCTACGCCAATGTTTAGTTTAAACATCATCGCTACATCCAAATCAACGAAAAACATACCCCACGCTTATGTACCGTAGCCACGCACTGTTCTTCTTCTTGATGAGTAGTTAATGCAGGCAATTTCGCTTTCGATATCGAACGCGGTTTCTATCCTTCGCATAAATACATGCTAACATCAGAAGGAGCATAGAACATACCTCCCGCAGGGGTTCTTCATCCTTATTTATCGGCATAAGAACATATCTGCACTCGTCCTTCACTTCCCGAATAGAATCAGGCGCCGTCAACCCAGATTTCTCTTCGTTTTCCTCTTTCGGGCTCGTTATCTATCCCAGACCTCTTGAATAAGCACAAATCCCAACATGCGATGTCCCAACTTACCTCCTCAAATTCTAGTTCCTTCATCTCCCTCTCCTCCACCTCCTCACCGTGTCCCTCCATCAGCTCCTTTCTAAGAAGTGTAAAAACCTCCCCTTTCTTCACCGGGCTCCTCCCTCCCCTAATCTCCGTTTCCGTCTCCCTTCTCGGCGTCATGGGGACTTGTGGAGGAGGTATCTCACTCCGCCTTCTCTTCATTCCCTCCACCGTCTCCCTCATCCTATCCAATAACCGCCTCGTATCTTCTTCCTCCTCCTTCTCCTCAGATAGTAGATTTGATGACGTAGGTTGTGTAGAGGATTTCATGGGGGATATCGGCCAAGCGGAATACGAACCGGCACCTCCGGAAAAGTCACGAGCACCATTTTTAATTTTCACAGGAGAGAGACCAGGTACAAACCCAAGTCCGCTTGGTTCGCGTAAAGCGCTGCGGCGACGCTCTTGGATTGCCTACAGTTAAGGTGGATTAGCATCTGAGATAAAGCCTGTTTTTGGACATCTACAACGGAATAAAACAGAGAGCAGAATAGAAAGGGGAGAAAGCAAAGAAAGAAAGGAAAAAAGGAAAGGAAACAAACACGGCACAAACCTTGCGTTCATCGTCATCAATGACCTTCCTCGGACTGCCAAAAACTCCCGGTCTCACAGGCGAAGCGAACGCGGACTTTACTCCACATGCACCTCCAACAGCAAGCGAAGGAGGCGGGACAACAATATCCTTAACTCTCCATACCTGAGACTCTGCCACGACCCTTCGTGCCTCTCCTCCACCCAACGACAACCGCCCCTGTCCTACTCCTCCTACCCCGTCTTGTACTTGTGTGCGTTGGATGGTGGGATCCGACAGTGACGCACCGATTCGGGGTTGTGGAGTCATGAAAGGCCCCAAAGCCCTGCTTCCGTGCTGGAGTTTGGGGCGGAGCGGGGTTTGCAGTGGTGGAAACAGAGGAGCAGGATCCTCGTTCTCATCTTCATCATCAGCGTTGGTCGGGGAGGAAGAGGTACGTGCATGCATAGGCGCCTAGAGTAACGTGACTAAATATACTTGGTAAACACGCCTGCGGGAAACATACCTCGTTCTCGTTCTCGTTCTCTTCCTCGTCGTCAGAGTGATCCTCCTCGTCCTTGACCGGACTTGAACTCCGGAAGGGCCAAAGTCGTTCAAAACTCTTGCGCCACGTTAGCTTTTGCTTCGGTGCCCGCTTCTGATAATCCTGTTGTTCGTCGTCGCTACTACCAGCGAGCGGCTCCTCCATATCAAAATCCATATCAACATCCATAGCCTCTCCTTGTTCGAGCTCTTGTTCGAGTGACATGTCATCGCTCTCTTTCTCCTCACCGTTATTCTCCCCGTCCAGACCCGCAACAACATCCAAAACTTCCATTTCCTCCATCTCTTCTTCCTCCCTTTCCCTCTCATCCCTCTCGGCCTTCATCACGGCTCTTTGCGCACTCCTTATGAGCACTGCACGATGCAGACTTTGTGAACGCCGGCGTACGGGTGTTTTGGGAGGTTCCTGCTGGGATTTTTGAGGTTGTGGTGCGTGTAGGAACACTTTCTGTTCAGAGCTGATAGAGGGTGCTACAGGCCGATCAATATCCTCGAGGATGACGAGATCTTTTTCGTCCTCAACAACGCGGGGATGGTTCCCGTCTACGAGTACGATGTTGTCTTCCTCCTCGTCCTCGTCAGCAGGCGGCGGGGCAAAGCTAGTTTTCACAGGTGAATTATACTCGTATTTTGACGATGCATTGGCGAAGAGAGTACGAAGGGGCGTTGTGCCTCGCTTTAGTGTCTTGAACGTGTTTTTAAGCGGACTTTTAAGGATGCGGAGGTTTTCCCGTGGATCAGGAGATGGACGAGGCGAGAATACGTGTGTACTAGTTATCAGCGAGAGACGCGGAGCACGTGTGGCTGTGGTTTATCAATAATATATTACATTCCAGAGGTTTGGCATAAGACAGTACTTACGAATTGGTGAAGCATACAACGCAGCCCGTATTTCCTTGGGGGGATATGAGAAGCGAAACCTCTTCCCCCGTATCTCAAATTCAGACCCATTCATTAATGGTATCATCTCTCCTCCTCCCTTCACAAAACACCCATCAATCGTAACGCCACTCTCCCCAAGGACACACATGAACGCCTTCCTATCCTCATCGAACACAATTCTAGAATGTACAACCGCAATTTCTGCGTAATATAGGCGAACCGCACAGCTGGGATCGCGTCCAAATGTGAGTTCTGGCGTGTCAATTCCAAACGCGGTGAGAGGGATGCTAGGGTCTTGACGCTTCATGAGAGATATAGTGCCGTAGCGTCCGATTTGGGCGGACGGTGATGAAGACGACATGGGTGGCGGTATAAGTAAACAAGTTGACACCTGTAGCTACCACGTATCGCGCCTAATTAGGCGTGACATTTAATCAATATGCCACGCCTAATTAGGCGTGATTTATCTTATTCTCCCTTCCTGCGATAATACACCTGTTATTGCAGAGTATGTTGTCCGGCTATTCATTGCCGGTGCCATCAAGCACACGACCATCGGCAACGTCATTGCCATCATCCCGTCGGGTGTCTGTTCGGAGATCACGCCGGCTGTTGATCACGCCCCTTGCTCATCGTCGGACACGATGAGCTCATGTCCCTTGCTCAAAATGCATCAGAAAATCCCAGAAAAATCGGAATAAATTTGTACATCAGTATATAATATAATACAGTTAAACATGGGATCTCGAGCTCGTAAGGTCCAGGACAAATGAAAGGTAACTGTATCGGTGTTGTTTTGAAATATATCTAGTCATCGCCATCGCTGTCGGTGTCATCAGGCAACTGCCTCTCATCATCATCATCTTCATCATGGGTAACTTCTGTGCTTCTGTACGTAGTGCCCAGTGGCAGCTGAGAAATCTTCCTTTTCTTAGCTTGCGTTTTTCCTCCTTTCACCCTGGGCTTTCCTTTATCGGACCGCTCTTTTCTCTTCTTCCCAACCACCACTCCCTGGCTGCGTGCATCAGCAAGTTTCTGATCATGTGCCCTCCGTTCCTCTGCCGTGAGATATGCCCACTCACAGTTGCTGCCCTGAAGTGCTGAATGCAGGAGCCGAATATCATCAACTGTCGAAATATTCGAGGGGCTACCAAATGGTATTCTTGAAGGCCAGCCTACCAGATGAACATGGTACTTTTCCACAATCGCTGTATCGTAATTTTGATAATTCATCTTGATGCTCTTATTGTTGAGAATCGAACCTATTAATGAATCAGATTTGGACAATATATGTAAGCTTGAACTCACGCAATCCATGCAGAATGAGGCCTGTACACTTAGCGCGCAGGGAAGGCAGGTTATCTGGCTTTGTTACCGCTATTATCATTGTGAGTTTGTGAGGATGTCAGATAAGAACATCACTTACTTCGATTCTCCAAGCAGGAGTACATCTCAAACTTGGCCAGAACATCAGCATAGTCTAGCCTCAAGACCTCTGGAAAGAACCTCATGACCGTATCATCTGAAGTGGCAGTGAACGTGGTCGTGGTGTCTTCGGCATGACCCCGGGAAAAGAAAGCAAATGAACGAACACCTGTACGGAGAAAAAGGTTTCTCATCTGCATGACAGGTCATCGAGGGAGAAATACATGTAAGATGGAAACAATCTACCTCTGAAGTGATGGCCTTGATGTTTTGGTGCGCATCAATGGCCGAAGCATGATTACTGAAACGTGAACCCTGTGATTTGAGGGCACGATGTTCGACAAGTTCATCAATAAATTCTTTCTTTTGTTTCTTGCTCATCTTTGAAGGATCCAATTCTGGATCATTGTTGATATATTGTTGGATATCCTTGAGTTTCAAACGATCTCCAGGAACGCGACCTGGCACCGCAAGATCATGAGATTAGCTAGCAAGTCAGTAGAATAAAACTCACCCTCATTCAGCTTAGTAGCCTTGTGGTGAGTAATTGCATTTGCAAGTGAGGGGCGACGTGTCGATGCGTAGTTTGAACCATGAACTATCATCTTCTTGACACGGTCCTGGTCCACCAAAAAATGCTCCGAAGTTTGTTGAATAAACTTGTCCTGGTCAGTGAGATATTGTGAGACAGCTTCTCGAGTCAGATCAAGGTTTTCCTTTGTGTTCTTCTTCAAAAGGGTGTGAGTACCCATCGACGCATCAGACTGTGAGCTTGACTTAGAGAGACGAAGACGCCCAGATTGAACGGGTCTGTCAGGATTACGAGAAGCCCAAGTCATGGGCTCAAGACTGAGATCATTGAATTGGACTGAATTAGACATCGTATCTGGCACTGTACTGGTTGTGTTCTCTAATGCTTGTTGATTGAGATTCGTCATCCAACAATCACGTGAGTGGTTCAAACTTGTGTTGAATCTTGACGCATGATGCCTTACCTTTGTTACTTTCCATTATTTCTTTATTCTCCCTTGTATCCTCCCTCTTTTTCTTTAGGATGCGTTTTTCAGCAAACAGTACGTTGTTTTCAGGCATTTATGATTTAATTTAATTTCATTCTTTCACTCTATCAGGGTCTACGCCATCGACTCCCCAACAAACAAATGTTCAAGCACGACCTAGTAAGCACATGAGGTTGCAGATATGCATGTTACCTTACCCCATTCACGACAGCCATAGCTTCAGCAAAGACCAAAAATTTCAAAGAACCTACTGCAAATCTTGATGATGTCTTTGCATCGGCCAGAGAACAGCATCTGCATGGGAGGCCTGATATTTTTGAGCCCGATGACCCCACATTGCGGAGGAAAGTCGCATACGTTGTGTATCGTGGGTATAAAACTGGTATATTTGAGACATGGTAAGAGTTTTTCGAGCCTTATTCTTACTTTGCCTATGTAACTACTTGGATAGGCCTGCTGCTGCGCAGCAGATTCATGACCTTCCTGGTGGAAAAAAAGGCTGGCTTCAAGGCTACTACAGCTATGATGCGGCTGTCAAAGCATGGGAACATGCTCTAGCAAATGACCTAGTGACCGAGATCAACAAAGTGCCTGCAAGTGTGTCAAGAAGCTCATCCTACCCTCATACATCTCAGTCTGCTCCCATGCTTCACCAAAGTCTCTCTCCTCAACTTCATCAAAAATTGGCCCATGAACATCAAATACGCTCTTTATCTCCGACTCCTCAATCATTCCAACCCACCTCAAAAAGTCGCCAAGTTCCTCAACTATCCCAGCCCACCTTGAGGAGTTGCCGAGTCCATGTCTCTTCACACTGCCCAACCCCAGCCTCTTCCCATCATCGGCAGTGCGTGCCCATATCAGATGATGAGGACATGTTCTTGTCCGACTCAGATGACTCAGCCACATCGGTGCCATCTGCATTTTCATGTTCTCATGGTACATCTGGATTGTCGTCTACCCATCAAGCACAGTCATTCAAGACTGCTCCCTTGCCATCATCTCCTTCGCACCAATTATTCAAGGGTGCTTCCTCATCACTTCCTTTGCATTCCGGAGAGAGACAGTCTTTAAAGTCTGAGATTACTGATGAGGAATGCTTTTGGGTGGTTGAACGAGGTGCGATGCCTGGTGTCTATGAGGGGCGGTCAGTACTAGTTCTTATTTTTTGTAACTCGTCAGCTAACTTTTTTTTACTGTATAGAGCTGCTGCTGAAGCTGCTATCGGCCGGCATCCTAACCCTTCACTCTTCCGAACAACGGGTCTGGCAGCAGCAGCGATGATTTTTACACGTAGTTATATGGCAGGCGAAGTTTCTTCATGCTTCAGTCCACATTAGTGTTAGCTAGTTCTAGTTAATATATTGTTTTCTCGTCATTTGACATGTGGTGTCTTATTAAGTTGTAACTTGAATTTTCCAAAGTGTGTTTTTGCGTAGGCTTTTCTCACTGGAAATACAATTTTATCACAACATCGGACTAAGCAACTGGTTTCTTGAAATCTTGCTCAATATAACATTTTTCACTGAAGACCTTGTCCAACACATTCACATTTTACGATATCTCTCAGAATCTGCTATAGAACCAGTGACAAGTATTTACCATTAGTCAGATAGATGAATCAAGCAGGGGTTTAACGTGCTGAACCTAGAAATAAGTATACAGCAGAAATCACGGTCACGTTTTGTTTCATCAAACTTGTCAACTCTGTACTTACTTTGTCTAATGCTCCGTCGGCGGAAATCCAGCAAGGGCAAGTTCAAGATTGTTGGAGAAGGCTCAGTACACACACCATTTGTTCAAACTCTCAGTCGGCCTGGTATACATGCCTTCCGTGCACGCCAAAAGAAGGCAATTCAAAAACATCAACAAGGTCAGTCTACAAAAATGTTTATAGTTTGCATGAAAACTTATTATGAACTCAGCTCAAGATGAAGAAAGGCAACGTGCGCTCGATGAGATTCGTGACCTGCCAGACAGTTGCCATGATCACAATAACAATGAACAATGGGTGGACATTGATGCAGTCTTTGATGGCCATGCTGAAATCAACCTGAGCCATGCTGGTGGTGAGTTTCAGGAGCTGTTGGAAGAGGAGCTTCGGCCACGAAGAAAACGAAAAGAATATCGTGCCCGTCGAGATATGATTATTCGCCGGAATCTTGGTTTTGCGACGCAGCTCAATGCAATGGTCAATGCATACCTCAAGTGGAGCAAGTCATGGGGTGTTTCAGGGAAGGGACTTGCTGCTCCCTTGAGTCAGGATGCAGTAGTTCAGGAGACTAAGGGCATTAAAATTGTTGATCTTTATGGTGAGTCATATAATCACTTCGCATTGTCACATTTTGTTTAATATTGAGCAGAGACTTATTCTCTTGATGTGCCCATGCTTAAAGGAGGTGAAACTGTAGCTGCCTCAATCATTGAGCAGGGCCTTATTCCCTCAGCACCGTATCATCCAAACGTTGCGTTCTCCATACGCACTGTTGAATTATTTCGCACAACACACTTACGATGCCCACACCTTGCCATCCAGCCCTTTGTTAAAAGCTTGTGTGACTTACATGGCGTGCCTTTCAAGCCATATCTCAGCAGACAGTTCTCTATTGCATATGATGTCTACCTCTCTATACGTGCTGAAACCGAAAAGCGTGTCCAGGCTGCTCTCAAACGCGATACACCAAAGTGGAGGCTTCGTCATGCATGCCCTCCTTGTACCTACAAGCTAGAAGGAGAGAAGGAAATGATTTTTGAGATGCTCGTAACAATGGACGGGAATGATTCCCTCAAGCGGGTAATCCGTCGTGAGCCAGCAACAGAAGATGAAAACGGGGAATTGATACCAGGAACTACCAAAGAGCTGCGGGATGGACGTGATGTAGATGGTGACTATTATCTTAGTCGAGAGACAGTGGATGAATGGGCAAAAGGTGTGCTTCAGGAACTGTTGCCAACAGGAAAAGACTCTGTAAGTTATTCGTTTTCGTTATGCAAATAAATCATCCATACTCACCACTGGCATAGGAAGAAGGCACAGAGGGCTCAGAGTCCAACCCTTGTGGAGAACGATGGAAGAATATGATCGATGAGTTGACTGCACGGATGTGGGGAATATTTGATGAGACTGGAGTTTTCCTTGCCCTTTGTCGGCATGGTTTTGTTTTATTAATTGCCGACATGATTCAGAGTGGTGAACTGTGCGTCTATTTCCACATATTTACCGTATCCGTTACCTGATGCCTTGCCAAAAGTGCCAAATATCCCTTGGCAGTCATCAGTGAGCTCTTAGATGTGTTCGGCATTCGTATTGGTGCTGGTTACGACATTGGCTGTAAATTTGGCATAACGGTTGCCAACAGCCCCCTTGGACCACGTGCCTGTGAGCTTCAATATAGGTCACTTGTGGGTAGTTTTCACGGGCATGCTCATAATCGACGATGCCAGCTTTCCTTCCTTGCAAAATATGTCGAAGGACTGGGTCTTGAAGATCTCGAGGGGTGTGAACGGTTTTTTTCTAAGTCCAATGCCCTGGCCTCATCCATACGATATGCAAGTGTTTTTCATCGCAAGCAGAGTATTCAGGAATACATTAAACATATGGATAGACAAGAGAGCTATGCAAACCTCAGTGCGTTCCTATTCAATTATTTTTCTTTTCAATTGATTTGTTTCATAGGCACTTTCCTCGTTAATAATTACTACCAGGCAATTAGATTACTCAAAGGCTTGCCTGCATTGGAGAAGCAGATGAGGGATCATGGAGTAGTGGGCTTTGAGACGTTCAAGCAATGGCTGGCAGAAGAAAAGGTGTATCTTCAAGAACTATCTCGAGAGCCTTTACAAGAGACGTTACAGATGGAATACTATCAGAAGCTAGTGAACCTCGAGGCAAGCCAGTCCGTCACACCTCCTTTCTATCATGAGCAGCCCTAACATTTGATCTAGGAAAGCATTAGATGAGGCACAGGCAAAATGGCTTGTAATCACCCCTGACAATCACAATGAACGGGACTATACACGGTCAATCGAGACAGAACGCCGCCATGCCTTAGAAATCCACGAAAAGGACCTCAAAGTTGTTCAGAGCCTCGAAACAAAGCTTGGGGTCACAACACGATGGACTCGAGCAAACCCTGAGTGGAGTGCAGCAGCGGAGATGGCAGCTAAGCGTCGCTATCAACGTTGTCTTGATCATTTGGAGGAATTAGTGGTTTCAAGGATGTTTGAGTTATCGAAGATGAATATGTCTCAAATGGGTGCGTCTAACCATATTATTATTCAAAATACAATACTGACATTGGTGATTAACAGGGTATAAGTTGCGTAAACACATAGGCAAGGCCCTCAAAGCAAGATCGCAGGCTGTGCGAAATGCACTCGACAAATATAACATTGCTGCTCGTGCACTTTGCCCACCACGCCCCGAGCTTTCGTGGGATCTTGTAGTTGAATATGCGTTCCTTGCCGATTTTGATCTATTATCAGACACGCGTGAAGATGTACGTGAACGTCCTTGGGCAGCACCTGCGGCTCGAATCATGATGGATGAGTACTATAAGATCCAGCGTGCCAGGGAGGAAATTGACCGGTTGAATGTGGAAATTCGACGATTTGTGACGTATATGCAAGATGAAGATGCCTATCTGCATGAGCGAGAGAAAACAGTCGCAATAAAGGACAGTACTATTGCCCATCAGATCTACTTGCAGCGGGAACGTCTACATCAATTTAATGCCCTCCATATGCAACGCTTTCATAAACTAGCATCTCACCCTGGCTTCTCAGGGTCTCTCGTCCCCGGTGTTCGATCTCAGGTTGACATAGGAAGTGAAGAGGACATGGAGGTAGATGAGGGTGACGGACAACGTGAGATTGTTGAGGATGGTAGCAATGTATGTGTTGAGGGCAATGATGGCAGGGAGGATGGGAATGACAACGACGATGATGATGACGACGACGACGACGACGATACCGTGCTGGCTGAACAGGTACATAAGGTGATCCAGATTTCATCAGATGTTTAATTGAGGCCCTCTCTACACTTGTTATTTGTATTATATTATTCTACATTACGTTTACATGATGTACAAATTTATTCCGATTTTTCTGGGATTTTCTGATGCATTTTGAGCAAGGGACATGAGCTCATCGTGTCCGACGATGAGCAAGGGGCGTGATCAACAGCCGGCGTGATCTCCGAACAGACACCCGACGGGATGATGGCAATGACGTTGCCGATGGTCGTGTGCTTGATGGCACCGGCAATGAATAGCCGGACAACATACTCTGCAATAACAGGTGTATTATCGCAGGAAGGGAGAATAAGATAAATCACGCCTAATTAGGCGTGGCATATTGATTAAATGTCACGCCTAATTAGGCGCGATACGTGGTAGCTACAGGTGCAAGTTGAGGTGTCAAAACAAAAACGCGATCCTTGGTTGATCTTGTCACGTGGTCGCATATTCGCTCGTCACGAGTTCACCTCTCTGGTTGCTTCGCGCAAGATTGGTGGCCTGGCCAAATGGAGAAGCGGAATTTGGCGAGGGTGGAGTCTTTGCCTGCGGTGGCAGCTGTCACGAGGTATTCCTTTCCTTCCGAGAGCCCTCTCGCCACCGCACACGCTGCAAAGCTCGCTGAGGCCTTAGTTGCTCAAATTTCCCCACCCACCCACCCCAGAGTACAAGAGAGGGTAGGGTAAACAAAATCGGATAACAGCTAGGCAAGAGAGATCTGTTCAGGCCAGAGGATAGCTAGAGAATGACTCAAAGATCCTAATAAATGCCGTCGCCGCCCCTCCACCACCAGAATTAGCCTCGTCCTCGCAAAAGTGATAATACATCCAAAATAGGGCAGTAGTCATGATAGATGGTGCGCGATAGATGCCTCTTTACTAGCGAAGATCCAGCCGGAGCTAGGGACACCGAGATAGAAAGCTTGGACGGGCGCCCGCCCACCCTTACCCGATCGCGGCTGACCCACCTGTTTTTTCCATTTATTCCAGGCTTCGCGTTAAAGAGGCCGGAAACCATTGGGAAGGTTTTCGCCCGACACTCTTAGCACAAGAACATATTGGACACAGTCTCCAGTTCAGACCAGTCCGCAAAGTACAAATATTGTATTAGATAGAAATTGTATAAACAAAATTTTAAACACACGGACTCAGCGACAACCAAGGCAAAGATGAGCCCCAGTCAGAAGTCCATGTATTAGCAAACATTTTCAGTATTTACCTTATATTACCAATATTACCACGCATTAAATAAATCCACTCGACGATTCCACTCGACTTGATTTTTGACCTGTTAAGGTGTTGACTTCAGCGCTTCAGCATTTCAATGTAAGTCACTTCTACTTTTGTTCGATCCAAATCACATGAGCTCAACAAACATTGAAAAATGTGTGCGAAGCTGACAATCCCACGCATATCAATCATGTCACTGTCCTCCCAACGGCAAGCCCCTGGTCGTCGGCAACGCGCTCACCGCAGAACTGAACTCCAGCAACAACAGGACCGATCTCTAGATGACTTCCTCAGTCGACGTGGATCTGATTTTTCTGAAATCGTGGGACATCGTTGTGAGAGATCTGAGAATGAATTAGAAGGAACCGTGAGACGCAATCGGCGTAGGTTAGATGCAGGTGAGGGACATAATGTGAGTATTCTGTAATGAAATACCTCTATTGTTTTGACATCTGCGCCAGATGCAGAACTCTGGCAGTAGAGATCCACCAGATGATCCTTGTGATACCGAGCTTCAATATACTTTTGAGCAACCAGCAATCGAGCATCCTGTACATAAAGGACCTGAGTCATCTCTACCTCGACATTCTCTGAACCTCGTATTATTTAATGAACTCATTGACATTGGACTCCAATCTACACTAGATGATATTCGCATTGCAACCGAATTTGTTAAAAGTCTCCAAACTGCTACTTTAGAGAACAGCAATATGTCTGCTGAGGATGTTGAGCGTCTGCGTAAAGCCCCTTCTGATTCATCTGATGAAATCAACGATCGTCACTTTCTAAAGGCAATAAGGACATATCTTGCAACCACAAATGCATCTGAACAAATGTATGATGACGTTTGAGCAGCGCATCAGGCATGTTATCCAGATGACCCATATTTTTCATACTATCAGGTACAATGGCAAATCGAGCTCATTACTGGAGTAACACTCATCATACACAACATGTGCATTGCTTCATGCGTTGGCTTTACAGGCCCATTTGGTCTTCTTGATGCCTGCCCAGAGTGTTCTGAGCCACGATATCACAGTGGAACTATGAAACCATGATGGCAATATCCAACCATTCCTATCGGATCTGTTATACAAGCTCTCCATCGATCTGAACATACTGCAAAGCTCATGCATTACTTGGATGAATTTGTTGAGCAGATACTCACGCATGCTCAGCAAAATAATGGGGAGATATTGGAGTATACTGACACTGCATGTGGTCGAGATTTTCTGAATGCATGGATAGAAGGAAGATTTAAAAAAGGAGACATTTCACTGCAGTTATCAATTGACAGAGCCCAGCTTTATCATGACAAGGAGTCCAATTGCTGGATCTTCATTTGGATAATCCACAACATCTCCCCTGATATCAGGTATAAGAAGCAATTTGTTATTCCTGGTGGCTTTTTTGGTGGCCCTGGAAAACCCAAGCATTCAGATTCTGTCATATATCCAGCACTCCATCATGTTTTGGCTCTTCAGAAAGAAGGTCTACATATTTGGAATGCATCAACTCAGTTGTACATTGAAAAGTCCACTCTTTTCCTGACTTTGGCAACAGCTGATAGCCCTGCAATGGCTAACATGACAGGAATGGTTGGTCATAATGGAAAGCATGGATGCCGAGTTTATTGTGGTCTTCTAGGCTGATGATGTCATGGCAACAATCATTACTACTCTTTGAAGCAAAAGCCTGTCAATTATACGGTACCTCAATGCACTCATCCAGATGTGACATTGCACAATTATATCAGTACATCAAAGAAATCAGTTCTCGGTATCATACCAACATCTCTGCATTGTTACACGTGCAAAATCGTAACCAATACAATGCTCTCCATCTCTCAACAGGTCTCAGCAAACCATCTTTATTCAGCGGGCTTCATTGCACCTTGGGAATATCAAATATCTTTGTTTTTGATCTGATGCATTTATCAGCTATAAATGATCCTGATCTTCTTCTTGGTTTATGGCATGGCACAATCAAGTGTTATCAGCCTGATTCAACAAATACTTGGGATTGGAAAGTCTTGGTAGGAAAAGTCTGGGAAGCTCATGGAAAGACTATTGAATTAGCAACTCCATTTATACCATCCTCTTTTGGACATGCTCCCAGAAACATTGCAGCAAAAATAAACTCTGGATACAAGGCATTGGAGTATGTGATATATCTTTTTAGTCTTGGGCCAGCTTTCCTTCATTCTATCCTACCTGAAAAATACTGGATCAGTTACTGTAAATTTGTTCAAGGAATGCGACTCCTCTATCAAACAAGGTTATCCTCTGAACATATTACTGAAGCACATTGCCTTCTTTGTGAATTCCACCTAGAGTTTGAAGAACTTTATGTGCAGCATTGGGAAGATTGAATCCATTTTCTATGACAAAGTATCCATCTTCTTACTCATATTGCTCCAAAAACTCTTCAAGCAGGACCTCTTCCATGTTATGCACAATGGACCATGGAGACTGCAATAGGAAACCTTGGCAATGAGATTTGCCAGGACAGGGACCCATATGCAAATATTGCACAGAGAGGAATATTATGTGCACAGACTAATTCTCTCATTGCTATGATGCCCCAGATACTGTTACATGAAGACCAGGCAAAACATATTCCAGCAGGTGCTTTACTTGTTCCTGGTGCTGATGGCTATGTTCTATTACGTCCTTGTCAACTCACACTTGTCAATGTATCCACACAAGAAGCAGCTGCAATCATGGAATTATGGTCTCAGAATAACTGGCCTAATCAAGATGCATGGCCACATGCTGTACGTCGTTGGGCTTGGCTTTGTCTTCCCAATGGTCAAATTGCTCAATCACTTTGGATGGAGTCAAAATCACAACAATCATTATGGAAGACATGTGTTATAAAAGTATGTGAAATAAACCAATACTATTATGAATAGGCTTCTGATGAATACAAGTTTTGCAATGGAAATATCTCAAATTTTGCAGAAGTACAATATTACTTTTATCTCAGATTTGGTGAAATTATTCATACTCTTGCTATAATCTCAGTTCTCTCTTCTCCAGATTGTATTTTATGGGAGAAATCAAGCAAGACAGTTTATGTTTGTCAATACCTTGGAAGCACATCTTTGAAAGCAATTAATGTCAGACAGATTGAATTTGTTGTTGCTATCATACCCAATTTCAAGGTAACTGCAAATGGTGCAGTTGAGAGACAAGTTGATGAATACTTCATTCTGAAAAAGATGGGTTTGAATCAAGGTGAAGAGGAGGAGGATGAGGGTCCAGAAAATGATGAGAATGGCACATATGCAGATTGATTCGAATTTTTACAGTAATCTAAAATTACAGAAAATAGCACAAACAGCCAGAACATGTAAAAGCATTCAAGCAAACAAATGAATGAATGACTAGTCCTTTATGTTTTTGTATTCTTTGATACTACATTTACTTCATCATCAACAAGGGTTTGATTGGAATCTTGATTGGCCTGGAAAATTCTATCTCTCAGTTAAAGTAGTAGAATCAAAAGAAATGCATACTATGATTGGTCTCAAAGATGTGCTTGGACACCTATAAACTAACCTCCTTCCATCAGCAAAATATTTGACTCGATAGATCTTGCCCAGTAGGTCTGAGTCAATATCATTGCCTGAAGAATCTGCATAGAGAGTTGTGTCCTTATGGTGAAGACTTAAAATGCATTAATAACATCTCTGAAGAAATAAAATAGCTTGCAATGCAAAGTACCCAAGACTTTTTTGAAGTTCTAGCTCTTTGACCAGCAAATCATGCTTCAAAACTAAAGTTATATACACAGGATTTCCACTTAAAAGAAGGGTATGATGATTGAGTTTTCTGATTTCTTCCAAAGAAAGTGACATTGTTGAGAATATATGACTGGAGGCCACAAAGTATTGCAAGTTGTCGAGATGCAATTGTGTGTGTAACAGAGAAAGCTTGTGATATATTTGTCACTCTGTCTTCGAAGTACCATCATTACCACCAAGTTTTCCTCAAGTTATTCATGTTCTAGACTTTTTTCATATTCAACCATGCATCCAAATATGCAGCCTCTTCTGCAATCTCCAGTAAACTTTGTCAATAGATTACTATCTGATCAGTGTCATTCAGATTCCAGTGTCGAGTCACCATATTCCAGCTGTTTGTCTACTTCAAGATATCCAGTTCAACATCAACAAGTTAACACCAATTATTCTTATAACATACCTATACTTATATTTCCAGCTAGCTGCCATATTTCTATAATCATTTGTGCTGTCATACTCTTAATTTTATTCCAACAATGCATTAATTGATCATTTGTGCAATGAAGTTGCATCTCTTAATATAGACATTGCCCAATTACAAGGAAAATTAGAGGTTTCAGAGTATGTGCTACTTATATTGCTGAATTTCCACTCATGATAGTTGCAGATGCAACTATAGTGATTTGTTGAAAAAAATCAACCATCTTGGTTCATCAACAAATTTGTTAACTTCTTTAGCAGCACTAGAGCCTCTTAAGCAAGAAAATTATCCTGATGTCAAGTTTTGGACACAAGCATCATATGAAGAATACAAGAAGAAATATGGGGATACAGATGGCCTAGTGACACAGAAGCCACAACAAAGACAGCCTTCAAATGATGATGATACTCAAAAGCATATTTTCTCAAAAATGAATTAGGGGGACCTGTCACACGATTGCGAGTGGGAAAGTTTAGTGAGAAGTTGCAATGACGTTGTAACTCACTCAGGACAAAGGGCCTAGACCATGGACAGTGGCGAGAGCTTGATAATCAGGCAATAGACTACATTCAAGTGGAGATGGAGAGTGAATTTTTTGAATACAGGCTCTGTGAAGGCTCATGGAAACTTGCAATATGGGCATCTTGACTATATGCATCCTGGAGACAGAATATTTGATGGCAGGAGGCTGGAAAAGTCCAATCTACAACCAGGAAACAGCAACGTTCACCAATTCTGCAGCTTTCTCCAGTCCTTGATGATAGTGGCTTGATTAAAGTGGACAACATTGATAGCAATTTGACAACATCTGAAATGGCTCTCCTTCCAAACAATTCTTTACTTCTCAGTATTGACACTACAACCAATGCAAATACCAATAACATGGTCCCATCTCCAGTTATATCCAAGTCTGCAACAGCTTACATAGTTTTCATTGATTTTTTGCTTTTATATTCTAATGCTGATATTTCTGTCTTTGTTATGTATAGGTGACAGCAGTTTAGCTCATCAACATTCTGTAAGTCATGATATCCATATTCTAATTCAATGCCATGACCATCTCTATAGCAATGACAGCAGTTTCATTTCAAACCTTGACAAGATTTCACATTCGGCTTCTTCACAACAGCCTTTGCCAATGCTTGTATCAACTTCACCTCCTACTTTGATGTCCCCATCCATTGAAATAACCCCAACCATCTCTATTGATATACTGCCACAGCCAGTACCCATCACACCAATGGCCACTCAACAAACCAAGTCAACAACAATAAAAGCTTCCACACCACCACCCAACAAGACTCAGTTCAGCTCACAAACACTCTTAACATTGGCAATAGTGTCAACTATCACTAGCACTCAGGACACTCAGGCCCCATTATCCAAATCATCAACTTCTCCGATTGTTACTGCTAGCGCCTCAACACAGCTGCTAATTCCCATTGAGAATTCAGTCTCAGATGTGGTCCGTGCAGCAAAGAAGGCAAAGCCAGTTCTGATAGCTGTTGTTGGCAAGGGTCTTATGGCAAAGTAAGTCACAAAGTTTCTAATACTATATTGTTATTACTGCCGTTCTTTCTATAGAAATTTTGCAATGAAGAACTGGCTCATGATGCACCCAGATGGGGCAAAGGTGGATTTTGAGGAATATTTTAAGAGCCTGTCACCAACAAATCAAAAAGTCACTTCATTCCATTTTTCAGTTGAAAGTCTAGATTACTTATGTACACTTCTCAGGGTTTTGACATGCAAGCAAAGCAAGCTGTATGTCATCCCAAAGCTCTTGTCAACATACTCTCACATCATATTTCACAGAAAAAGCTTGCGGCAGCCACAAAATTAGCTGAGGAGAAATTGCAGGTACTCTAAGGTGAGTTTACATTGACTTGAACATTCAGGTTATTATAAGCTCACTCATTCACTTCCTTGCAACAGAACAACAGAGCCCTGCTGTGAAATCCTGAGTGTTGAGCAGTGGACAATGATGGTAAGCTGGGATGAGATGATACCATGAGTTTGGATTCAAAATTTAATTGAGTGATTGAACAGATTATGAGGAGGCCAAAGTTTGGACATCAATGAGCAAAGGACAACAGCAAGTGATAGCAGGATGAGGACAAGTTGGGGACAACAGTAGCAAGTGACAATGGAAAGCAAGGATACAACGGTCCAATAATGTTGTATAAAGCTGTGCAATATTGTTGTTGAAGAAGTCAAATTATTATGTGACATTGTTCAGTTATTGTAATTTACAGAAATGTTTTTAAAAGATTTGCCAAATATTAATCTGCATGTATGGAATTATCATATATTAAGATACATTTAATGTCTGGTAATGTTTGAAAAAGTTTCCTAATATGTAGACTTCTGACTGGAGATGAGCATCCATTCTCTGAATTTTCCATCTACCTCTCGTCGATGCAGGGTAGAAGAAGCTCCTGGGTCAGACTAAAATCTCGTATCTGAAATATATCAATGTACAGTTAAACCTCTTATAACCAATGGCCCCTCCATGGAAGCCAAAAGTTATTGATTATAAAAGGTTATCAGGTATGAAAGGGGTTGTTATGGAGGTCTCCAAAAGCCTGTTTCATCATTATTTTAGATTGTATACATTATTTAAAGCTACATAAATGTATACTAAGATTTTCTGTGGAAATAATCATTAAAAATAGTAGGTCAAAGGGAGTGAAATTCATCAAAGCATGTTTGATGCCCAAAGCTAGCAAGAATACCTTCCAACTGACATGCATATGGCTGGTCCATATCAGATACATACTTCAGAATAGTTGAGGCTGCATTGAGTGCATTCCAGTGCAATGGCTTCTCATCACTTTCCTGTCATTCACAGTATTACCACTCTTATTTTCTCTATTTTGTTCTGCTTTGTTGTCATGACCAGCACCTCAGGCTTGCCCTCAACCCAACCCAAGGACCTCCAGGGCACACTCCAGACACCTGACCAGCATCAGCCCTTCCATGTGCTAGGGCCACTTGGCACCCTGGCACCCCTGCTCCACCATCCAACCTCTGATCATTGCTGGCACCCAATGCCCTGCCCCATTGTTCAACCACTGATCATTGCTGGCACCTGACACCACCCCCAATTAACCTGAAAGGTGCCACACCTATACCCAGACTATATGTCACACAGGACTCATATCCAAACAATACACTGCACAGGACTAGCCACATGGGATGTAGCCCTAGACCTCACCCAGTCAACCTGGAGCTTACCCAACACAGGTATTTAACTTGTAGCCAGTAACTCATCACATTGATAGGCTTCTACTCAGGCTGAGCATATTAAGGGACATTATGGGCTTACTGACATTCAACAGACTGAAGACTCAAGTGATCTTCTAGGACTCAGGATATCTCTAACTTTGGCACCCCATTGCAAGCCTTACTTATCAGCCCCATCCAACATTTTCCATTCCTTTGGCACACGCTATCTGTTGACTTCAAGAAATTAGAAGGCCTAGAACCCATAGTGCTAGCACAATGGCAGGGAGGTAACTCTGACCAAACCCCAATCACTTCCAGAAGAGGTTAGCATTAGGTGCTGCCATTTGATGAGGCACCTCAATCAGAAGTCTAAAAGAATCAATGATTAATGACGATGGCACAGGATATACTCAAATCTGACATTTGGATCTATTAGGAATTGATACAATGCGTAGCACTGACATTAGTGCTCACAGCGTCTGTCAAGGATTTTCTGACCATACTCTGGAGTGGCCTGGCCAATCAAAATTATATTAAAAGTGAGCAGACTCATATACTTCTAAGTCAATTTAGAGTTGCTGTTGGTCACTGTTGACAGGTCACCATTAAAGGGAACTACAAGGAGAGGCGCTAAGTGGTAGCACCACAGATGGACTTATCTTGGAAAATACAGTAGCACATAGTATAAAATAGCTACTTCACATGTACATAACAACAAATCATAACCTTTTGAGCACCCAGTTACACTTAGCATTCAAATTGCACTAGCTTGACCTAATTTTGTCACTAAGTTGGGTGCTAGCCTTGTTTATCTTGTCTTTGTTGTTTACAGTGCCACCTACAGGCACATTACACTGCGCTATCCATCTTTATCTCTATATCTTTGCTTAAGCTGCAACACCTACAGTTTGTTAGGTAGCACCCAAGATGCTATCATCTAGCATGTCATTCTATCACATTTGCTCAAGCACACTGGAACTCTGTCAGGACTCCTCACAACTACGCATGCCAGATGCTAGAGACAGCATTGTACTGTGTATACATCCAGCACACCCAACCACAGTTGATGTCATTGTAGTACTTGGTGTAAGTATTACTGATAGTTCTGGGGCTTGCTAATGTAGAATATGACCTTCAATCTACACTGACGTTGACAACAAAATGGATTATTATAGTTGTGAATGCTTTTAATAATTTTGCTGAAAGCAGAGGTTTTGCACTATTATTGTTGTTAATGCTTTTAATAATCTTGCCAAAAGCAGAGGTTTTGAGCTCTTATAGTGTTGACTGCTTTCAATAATCTTGCAGAAAGCAGAGGCTTTGAGGTATTATAATGTTGAATGAGAATAATAATATTCTGGAAAGTGGAGGTTTCTTAACAAACTCCAGCCTAAGCAATTCACTCCCTGGGAATCACTGAGCCTTTGCATATCAATTGCCTGTCTATTCTCTACTAAACTTGGGCTACTTATACTGTTTTTCTGGTGCACAGACCACTATTTACATCTGACTCTTTGTTGTAAACTTCCCAGTCTCCAGAACATATTTGATAGTCCAATTTCCCTTTTTGGAAAGCCTGTTTCGATGCCACCAGTTCCACTATTCAACTTCTTGTTCCACCATTCCTCTAGATGTTTCTGATTGCTACTTCCCCATTTGCTTGAGCTCCATTTAGCACGATCCCATTCATAGATCCTCCTTTCCCCTTTGAGCGCTTCCCTGCTTTCTCTGCTTCTTTCCTTTTCCCCTTCCGGTTATGTCAACTCAAACATTGACCGATTTGATGATGAAATTGAGTTATTATAATTGTCAATGACAATAATAATATTCCAATTTCCTCCTCTTTTGTCTGCTCTGCCAGCTTCCATGCTTCTCCTCCCCATTACAGTGGTTGGACTATTGTTGAGCTTATAGTTTGAGCTGGTCCTTGCCTGTTGTTCTGTACTTTTCTGTGTATTTATTGGGATGTTTTGGAGATATATTCTTGTTGAAACTGCTACCAGGAGGCTTACAGTTTTCAGCCCATAATTAAATGTTTATTTTGACTTCTGGTGCATGGTGTGTCCCTGACTGCTGGTACAGCATTGTATCATCATCAATGTCAGTCTTAATATTGTTAAAACCTCTGCCTCTATACTCATCTGTCTATCTCATATTATTTGCCCAATCTATTTTCTCCTTCTCACAAGTCTCATTTCAATTTTCTCTTCTATTTTCTGGTCTCAGTTTCTTTTCCAATCACTTCCTCCTTGTCTCTCTGCCTTACCTGGCTCCATTCTCCATTGCCGTATCTTGAACTTAGCCTGAAATCCTGCTCCTTTGCCCCTTCGAATTCTGGTGCCTTGCATACTCTCTGGAGCACCCTCATGCAACATCCTATAGACTTTGAGTCTACCTAGTAAGAACTTGCTTGCCATCAGAAGCCCCTGTCATCAGCAGAACCTGACATAATATCAAGACCCCCTCTTACTCCATTCTCAATGTCTATATACATTCCCATCTACTATCCTGTGGGCTACCAGACTGACATCTATGGTCACCCAATATCAGAACAATACAATCACAGCACCCCCCAACTCCTATACCCACCCCCAATTTCTGCTTCTAGGCCTCTGACTCAAGTAGAGCCTACAGCCAATCTGCCAGCCAGTTCCTGCATGCTCTGGACTAGCAAATGTATGCCAACTCCCCTGTCACTTCCAGCTCCTACAAAATGGTTTCTGGAAGACTGCCCAAGACCCTGTGGGGGGCCAAGAGGGCCATTTGCACCTTGGCCTCAGCCTGCCCAACCTCAACAGCCTCCAAACCCTGCCCTATGATAGCTCCACCAACACAACTGCTGTCCTCTCCCCTGGAACAACAAACAGAGGACTACAACTGATAAATGGAATGAAATGCTATGTGCACTCCAAACCTCCCCACAGAATTTGCTCATCCATTGTTCAAAACATATGTTGACCCTTACACAATACCTATATATATACTACAATATTCTATATGAACCCTCAGTCTTTTGTACATGACTGAGGGTGAGTCATCATCGACATATTTGCTATGCATATCCTGACAATGTATATGTAAAATTAACTAACACATTGTCAAATACTATAAAATATAGTCTTTTGTACACAATTGAGGAATTAACTAACACATTGTCAAGTTGATTAGGACTAAGATTCTAACAAGGAACTAGCACATCTATGGAAAAGTAGTTTACTAAACCCTGATAAATTCCAAATAGAGATGAATGTTAGGTGCTGCTACCTGTTGGGGCACTGCTATCAGAATCATTAGCATTGACATTGACAGAGCTGAACATACTGAAAGCTTGACACCTCAGACTATATTTGCTTTGTTCAAAGACTTTTTGAAATTGGCCTATAGTAAATGATATAACAGGTTTCTTTTACATAGACTTTTTCTAATGAAAATGCCTTTCAGCACCAGCAGGATGAATCACCTGACAGTAAAAATCAATATTATTATTCTATGCATATACAGTTTACTGCTTGCATGGGAATCTGTACAGACAAACAATATAAATCACATGACAGTAAAAATTGAAGACATTCTTCCCATGTTTATCTAGTCTACTGCTTATGTGGGCATTTATACAGACAAAATATTGTCACCGTAGACTCATCATTGGTAGATTTCTTACTGTGGCAGCAGCATCTCTTGGTTACTTCCTGGCTACTCAATGGTTTATTCTCTTTTATTTAATTTATTTATTTACTTCTCCAGGGCAATCATACTCAATTGTTCTGTACAGTTACTCAGCCACCAGGTCTCTATGTGTGGTGTGACCCAATTCTATTCCTCAGTTCTTTTACCAAAAACTGAGGGTATGTTGTCACCTCTAATATGTAGATCTGTCCTGTTTACTTACATTTAACCTGTAGCAGTTTAAGACTTATTTCGTACTACAGGTTAACAGAGTTCTTTTACCAAAGACTGAGGCAGTTTAAGACTTATTTCATACTACAACTATAAGAATCACATTATGGTAAAAATTGAAGATGCTATTATCATGCATATCCAGTCTACTACTTATGTGAGTTTTGTACAGATGAACAATATGGATCACATGATAGTAAAAAGTAAAGATATTATTTCCAATTGAATAAAATCTCCATTTGTTATATCAACACAATGCCCCTTCTGTCTGTTTCCCCCATTGTTTAAATCAACTACAATCTAACCATTGTTACAGTAATCACCTATATATACTATCATACATACAGGACAACACCCTCAGTCAGTTACAACAAGACTGAGGGTGAGTTATGTTGAGAAGAGGACTTATTCAACCAGTTGATCCTACATCATCCCCAACATTATATAAATGGCTTACCATTTTTGGATATCTCTCTCTCTTTTCAAATCCCTCTCTGAGCCCTGGTGGCTATAGCAATCGGTATTTACTACTCTTTACTATTGAACCTTATTTTTTTTCATCAAATCTAGAAATACACAGAGCACCACCCATCAGTCGTACTACCTTATATTGGTGTGACTAAGGACTAACTCTATATTTACATCTACAAGTCACCTATATACTCAAAGTCATAACTTATGCTAACATTCTGTAGCTTGCACTGTAGTACTTGGTGGCAAGTAGTACTGATAGTTCTGGGACTTTCTTGAAGTCTTAGAAAGTGACCTCTAATCCACACTGGTGCTTGATGATAAGGTTGATGTATTGAGTGCTTCACAGAATAAATATCCTGCAATGCAGAAGAAGGTTCTCAATAAACTCCAGCTTAAGTAGTTCACTCCCTGGGAACCACTTAGTCTTTGTCTACCAATAGACTTCCAATAAGAGGTGTTCAATAAACTCTAGCCTAGATGATTCACTTTCTGAGAACCACTGAGCCTTTGCCTATCAAATGCCTGTCTATTCTCTACTAAATTTGGGCTATTTATACTGTTTTTCTGGTGCACAGACCATGAGCTACACATGACTCCTTGTTGTAAACTCCTCAGCCTCAATAACATATTTGATAGTCCAATTTTCCTTTCAGGCCTGTTTTGGTGCCACCAGTTCCACCATTTCTCTGGATGTCTTTGATTGCCACTTCCCCATTTGCTTCAGCTCTATTTAGCATGATCCCATTCATAGATCCTTCTTTCCCCTTTTAGTGCTTCTCTGCATTCCATGCTTCTTTTGACATCCCTCCATGCTTCTTTTCCTTTCCCCTTTCAGTCATGTCAAATCAGGCATTGTCAGATCTGATCTTGATCTAGATCATCACAAATTGATCCCATCTCATCACTTCTGCCAGCTCCCATGCTTCCTCTCCCCATTACAGTGGTTGGACTATTGTTAAGCTGATAGCTTGAGCTGGTCCCTGCCCTTTGTTCTGTACTGTCTGCGTATTTATTGGAATGTTTTGGAGATATATTTTTGTTGAAACTGCTACCAGGAGGCTTACAGTTTTTAGCCCATAATTAAACGAGCTACGATTCATGCCTTTGGCATGAATTTTGTAGCTTGTTGGGGGCTTCACCCCCAACCCCCCCCCCCAACTAAGCCTCCACCCTAACCTCACTTTGTTCGGTTAGGGCTCCAAGTATGTATAGAGAACTCAGTGCTTACCCCCCAACTAAGCCTCCACCCTAACCTCACTTTGTTCGGTTAGGGCTCCAAGTATGTATAGAGAACTCAGTGCTTAATCCCAGCCTCAACCTCACTTTGTTCAGTTAAGGCCTCGGTCTTCACAACTCAATGCTTAATCCCAGCCTCAACCTCACTTTGTTTGGTTAAAGCCTCGGTCTTCACAACTCAATGCTTAATCCCAGCCTCAACCTCACTTTGTTTGGTTAAGGCCTCGGTCTTCACAACTCAATGCTTAATCCCAGCCTCTTTTAGCCCATAATTAAACAAGCTACAATTTGTGCCTTCGGCACAAATTTTGTAGCTTGTTGGGGGCTTTGCCCCCAAACCCCCCCCAACTAAGTCTCCACTAACCTCACTTTGTTCGGTTAGGGCTCCAAGTATGTATAGAGAACTCAGTGCTTAATCCCAGCCTCAACCTCACTTTGTTCGGTTAAGGCCTCGGTTAGGGCTCCAAGTATGTATAGAGAACTCAGTGCTTAATCCCAGCCTCAACCTCACTTTGTTCGGTTAAGGCCTCGGCATTTCACAACTCAGTGCTCATTCTCAGCCTCAACCTCACTTTGTTCGGTTAAGGCCTTGGCATTTCACAACTCAGTGCTCATTCCCAGCCTTTGTGCCTTTGGCATGAATTTCGTAGCTCGTTGGGGGCTTTGCCCCTAAAACCCCCCCAATTCAGCCTTCACCCCAACCTCACTTCGTTTGGTTAGGGCTCCAAGTATGTATATAAGTAACTCAGCCTTCACCCCAACCTCACTTCATTCAGTTAGGGGTTCCAAATATGTATATTCATAACTCAACTCTTATCATGACTTACTTTCATTATGTCTTACTGGTTCAAGCATATGTTGTTAAAGAATAGAAAGTTCACATTTATCAAGAAATGATGTTACAATTCCAAGTTATATATATTCTATTAGTACAGTATCAACAAATATCAAGTTAGATGCTAAAATATAAAAGTTAGTAATAAGTAGGTAATTAACAATCATACTCACATTTGTAAACCCAAAAAATAATGCTACAATTCCAAGTTATATGTACAGTATCAAGTTAGATGCTAAAATATAAAGTTAGTAATAAGTATATAATTAACAATCACACTTACATTTGTAAACCATTAAGAACTTCTTGATACACAATATTTGCAGTCACTCTTGATGTATTTTCTTCTGACAAAATCACCTTGATACGATCTCCTGATGTGCATCGAGAAAGTGCAACATAGAGTTGGCCATGTGTAAAAACCGGTGATCAAAGGTCCAATCCAACATGCTTGACTGATTGCCCTTGAGACTTGTTGATAGTCATAGCAAAGGCCAATCGAATTGGAAACTGTCTCCTGCGTAATGGTATGGGCAAATCCTCTTCAGAGGCATCTAGATTGATCCTTGGAATCAAAACAGTTGAACCTGCAAACTTGGCATCTCCACTGATAATACGACATCTGAGGACTCTGGTGCTAATGTGAGTGACAATCATTCTTGTTCCATTGCAAAGTCCTTCGGTTGTGTCCAGATTTCTGAGGAGCATGACAGGAACTCCAATCTTCAAAGCCAGTTTAGCCAAAGGCAAACTACTGGCTTTTAAAGAGTTGAGATATTCCACAGGATATAAGGCAAGGCCATCAGGATTCCTGTTATCAGAGAGAACAGAATCTGCACTCTGTAAAATCCTTTCTTCCCCTGGATACCTCTCTAGAACTTCTGCATTAATCTCCTCTATATCAGAGTTCTTGCCAGAGAGAATAGTCCGGTCCAGATAATACTGATCATTTTGAGGATGACCAATATCAGGATATGTGGAAGAAATCAATCCAGTGATAGAATTGTCATCACAGATCATCCTTTCAGGCAGTTTGACTGTTTCTCCAGGTCCTAGATTTTTCCCTGCACCAACATCCAACAACCAAGCTGCATGAGCAATATTGTCTACAGTCTGCTCCAACCGCATATTTTGGACCAAGTAATGGACTTGAATATTATCCCAAAGTTGGCCCCTTTTGAGTGAAGCAGCAATCATCTGCTGCCTGAGTCCATGTGGAACCACTGGAAGAGTTTGCCTAAAGTCCCCTCCAAAAACCACAGTGACTCCACCAAAGGAAATGTCATTATCGAAGATGTCTCTGAAGCCACGATCGACAGAGTCAATGGCATTTTTGTGTTGCATTGGAACTTCATCCCAAATAACAACTTTGGTGCGAAGTATGAGCTGTGATAACTGGGTTCCTCTCTTGATATTGGCAATAGATGTGTCAAGAGCAGGAATGGGAATTTTGAATCTTGAATGAGCTGTCCTACCCCCTTCCAACAATAAGGCAGCAATGCCAGATGATGCTACACATAATGCCACATCTCCATTGGAACGAACTGCAGCAGCCAGAGTATTGCAGACAAAGGTTTTGCCACATCCTCCAGCACTGTGAATGAATAGCATCCTGCCCAAATTGTTGTTCACTGAGTTTATGACAGCATTGAAAGTCTCCAGTTGTTCCACATTGAACTTGGCCTTGTTACTCTCCACTCTTTGCTTGAGCTCCTCAACATCATAATTGGTTTCATCTTCTAAAAGCCTGTTGCCTAGAAGAATGATCAGTGTTCAAGTCAATCTTTTATGCAAATGCCAATTACCTGGAACTATGTTCCAATTCTGTTGAGCCTCTGGCATGTTGGGAAAGTCTTTCAGAGTTTTTCCAAAATTCATCAAAGTGTCATTGATGAGATAAAGGCCATAGTCATAGACATCCTCATTGGTAAAGACTCGGTCCCTGTATTGCCTAGTATGTTCCAATCTGTGTCGAAGATCATCACAGATAGAATGTTTGAATTCGTCCCATAGAGCCTCAGGAGTGGCAGGAGCACAGTGGAATAGAATAGTGCAAAACAGCTGCCTGAGAGCTGATCCTAGTTGGATCGGAGCAGCTTCAGTGAGACACTGCCTCCATTCTGCATCATCCTCCAAAAGACCTAGAGCTTTGCATGCTTCTTGATAAGTGGGATAGATATGGCCATTGACTGTCCTGAGATCAGCCCATGAAGTTGCATTGGTTACAACAGTCAAGAGCATCCTGAGATAGAACCTTTCTCCCTGTCTTGGTGAAGCAAAATACATCCTTCCAATTGCTGTCCCTCTCTGCCTCTCCTTCCAACTCCGTTTAGATGCTTCATAAACAAACTTGGTTGGAAAGTTCTGATAAGTGGTGTTATTATTGAGAAACCTGGTATTGGCTTCAAACCAAGCTGTGAGTGCAGTCTTGTCTGCATTAGGTCTAGCAGCCACCACCTGTATTGGTTCATCATCTGGGAAATAGACTTCATGCTGGTTTTCCAAGTGCACAGGCAATCTGTACACTGAAGGATATTCAGCATGCATGTTGAATTCAAAGATGTGCCAGCAAGCCTCAGGAGCAGAAATGTATCTGGCATCCAAGTGTTCCTTGATTTCATCCCTCTCCTCCCTAGCAATCTCCAAAGTTGTCCTATCATGGCCCTTGTAGATGTACTTGTGAATGTATTTGATTGCATCTACTGAAGCACAGACTTCCACATTGATATGACATTGGAATTTGGCTGAGAGATATGGATTGTATGGGACAACATTACGATTGTCATAATGACGACCATGCTTTTCAAAAAAGCGGCCATTGTTAGGTCTGGCATATTGGGGATAGCCATCATCACCATACTGTGTAGCTTCCTGAAATTCCTTGGGATATCTCTTGGAACATTTGCCATCTACCATGCACTTGGCATTGGGAAAATCTGCTCCACATGGACCATGAACCATATTGGTAGTAACAACCTAATAACAAAGGTCAGTTACTGCATTGATAATTCAAGCAAAGCCAATACCTGATACAATTGAGGCTGAGTCACTGGATCAGGAATTTGAGCAGAAACAATAGTGTCCACATGAGCTGCGTCTTTGATCTTGTCATGATGATGGAAAAAGATCAAGATATGTATATGTGGAAGTCCCCTCTTTTGAAATTCAATAGTATGGACAGATGCCACACATTTTCCAAACAGACCATCTTTTATGTCCTTCAAAAGAGCATTCTTCTTGAGTTCAAATACTCTGGCAACAATATCTGGACGGTCAGAAGCTGTTTGCCTCTTTCCATTAACCATAGGTTCCTTTAGCAGAGCCTCTTCAATTTCTGGCCACTTTGGATTGGCAGTCATGGTGATGAAGAGATCTGGTTTATGGAAATGCCTGCAAATAGCCATAGAGTCCTGGAATAATTGCTGCATGTGTCGTTCACTTCCAACATGAGAAGAGGGAAGGACTACCCGTCGGCTTTGCCTGCGTAAGTCTTCATCTCCAGCAGCCACATCAACCACCCCTTGATACACTTCAGCCCTAATCTTCTTTTGATTGTGCCGGACCCAATTGAGCTTGTTCTGCTCAGTTGATGCCCATGCATCCACAACATATTGCTGAAACAGTCTGCCACTCCAAAGCAATGCAGCATTAGCTTCCAAAGCTCTTTGCTGCAGCCTATATGCATAATATGCAGTTTGGCTAACTTTTTTGGCTCTTTGTTCTCCTGCTGGTCCAAATTGAGATTGAATATCGGTGTGAAATCCAGGTTCTCCAGTTGGAAATATGATAGTGTAATGCAGAGGAGTGTAATAGGGGTGTAGATGGCTGATTCGCTTCAATTGACCTCCATGCAGATGCAGGACTATGTCACGGTGATCCGATCGTTCTTCAGAACCATCTCCTGGTATAATTGCAGCAACTCCTTCCTGTTCATTAGGGTTGTTATAGCGTCGATGGTCTCCAAAATCAGCCCTCAGTTGAACAGAAAGCCTTTGTGGTTGGCCTTCAGGAACTTCTGTCATAATCTGCTTTGCAAGCTTGTATAAGCCAATAAAGGGATTGACTCTATGAAGCATATCCTGCAAAGAGGCCATTATCTGAGGATCCAATCTAGGATTGCTTCCCTGACGAAAAGCCAATTGTTGATTGTGATCATAGAAGTAGAGTTGTGCATACACAGGATGATCACCTTCAGTTGGAAGCAAAGCACCTGTCAGATGATGGAGCTCTCCATTGATCCTAAAGCTGTATGGTCCAGGAGCATTGGTAATTGCCTGGTCAATTTTGACTCCCAGAGATGTAAATGCAAAGGCTGCATTGTATTGGCAAATAGATGCTTTAAAAGCATCAGAAAGAGGATGGTGACCTTGGAGTAAGCCAAGCAGTTCTGGTGGAGCATCTTCAAGTCTAGGCAAATCAATCTGCCCTTGTAAACAGCACATGCCAAACTTTGGATTACGTCTAGTAGACTTGGAGAGCTTTTTAGCATCAAAATGTAGAGCATGACAGTGTGGACATGCAACATCCATAGAACCAAGATAATGTGAAGGGGATCCATCCAGATAATGCTGTCTTCCTGTTGGAAGAGCATTTCTAGGCTGAACATCATCAGGTTGTTGTATCCTCTGTAAGACAGGAGGTGCTGGTACATTTTGCTGCATGACATCCCCAGGTGGATCCACATACTCCAAGTCAGGAGGTGCTGGTAAATATTGCTGTCTATTGTCTCCAGGTGGATCCACATACTCCAAGTCCTCCTCTATATTCTCAGCAGGATTATTCCTAGGATCATCCAGTAGATTTGGATCAATCTCATTGTCTATGGGATGCTCCAAATACTCCAAAGGATTTTGAAGCATTTCATCAAAAGCTGCATGGATATTTTGTAATTCATGAGGATCCAAATCATTGAAATCCTCTTCCAGATCAGCTAAATGTTGCTGTTGCCAGTTTTGTAAGATCCTTTCAGCCCTAGCCTGATTCAAAGGCCTATGTTCAGGATTGAGATCTACATCCTGTTAATCTTTCTTAGTCAATGCAACCTTTAAAAGTTGTCTTTGTCTCACCTCTAGCTGGTGTAAAGCCCTTTGTGCCTCTGCTACTGCTTGCTCTTCAGCTATAGCAATATCTCTGAGCTGTTGTTGCTCATGCAATACTGCTAATGCCTGTTGTTGCCTTTGCCACTCTTGTTGCCTCTCCTCCTCTTCAGCCATAGCAATATGTCTGAGCTGTTGCTGCTCTTGTAACACTGCTAGTGCCTGCCGTTGTCTATCCTGCTCCTCAGCTGCAGCAATATGCCTCAACCTTTGTTGGTCTTGCAATGCTGCTAATGATTGTGCTTGTATAGGAGCAACCTGCTGGTTAATTTGTCTTCCTCTATTCCCAGGTGCAGGTGGCAGTGGTAGTGGCATTGTGAAGTTTGGCAAAGCAGCTCTATGCAAAGCAGGCATTCTAGGTATAGGATTCTGTAAAGGAGCATCCCAACCTTCAGGCAAATGAGTTTCAGGTATACTCATAGCAGTCCCACCAACTACAGGCTGATTGACTGATCCCACTCTATGATCTCTTCCATGCACAGTAGCTGGTAGAGGTGCTACTATTGAAGGCACATAAGGAGCTCTATATGCAGGAAGAGGTAGAGGTGGTATCATTCTAGGAATTGGATTTTGCAAAGGAGCATTCCATCCTTCAGGTAAATGAGTTTCAGGAATAGCCCTAGCAAATAGATCCTCAGCAACAGTTGGTGGTCTAAGAGGCCTCCTCAAAGAGCTAGAAGGATTTTCCCTAGAGCTTGAAGCAATCTGATTATTTCCCCCAGTTCTCATATCCCTCAATCCTGTATTTCCCCCAGATATATCAGAGCTTGAAGCAATCTGATTATTTCCCTCAGTTCTCATATCCCCCAATCTTGTGATTCCAAGTTGTACATCCTCAGATGCAAATAAATCCACAGCCACAGTTGGTCCAATAGGCCTCTCTAAAGAGCTAGAGGCAATCTGACTATTTCTTCCAATTCTTATATCCCCAGATCCCATATCCCCAGTTCCATAATGAAGTGGTATAACCACTGAAGTAGATCTTCTACTTCTATTTGCACGACGCTCATCAGGATCAGTCATTTGTAACTGTTGTAGCCTGCTTTGAATCCTAGCCTGCTGTCTTTGACCTTCAGGAGTACTGGGTTCGTTATTAGAATGAGTAGTTGAAGATTGCCTGAAAGAATAGTTTTTTAAGCATTTTCATAGCTTAAAACTATTGAAAGACACTTACATGATGAGTATATCAATAGCTCAAAATTGTCCAAGTGTTACTGTAAGCTGAATAGAATTTTTCTTGATTTTTTTGAATTTTATAAGCATTTATAAAGCTCAAAAACAATAAAAGTCACTTACTACAATAGCCCAAACTTTTACTATTAGCTGAATTGAATTTTTCCTGATTTTTCTGTGATTTTTTCGAATTTTTTAAGCATTTTCTAAGCTCAAATACATTAAAAATCACTTACAATGATCAATCAATAGCTGAAAGTTGTCGAGCTATTGAATGTTTGTTAAGGATCATCAATCAATCAATCAATCATTACTTACTTTGTAGTTGAGTGTGAAAATTTCGCTATAAGAATATTTGTTAATAGTCATCAATCAATCAATCAGTCAATACTTACTTTGTAATCAAATTTTGAAGTTGTAGCTAGATCAATCATTTATTAATATCTATCAATCAATCAATCAATCAATACTTACTTTGTAATCGAGTTTCGAAGCGTTGCTATAAGAATGGTTATTAATATTTGTAAATCAATCAATCAATCAACACTTACTTTGTAGTGTAGTTTACTCACTACAACGTTGAAACCGTGGAAAAATTGATGCTGTTTGGTTTAAGATCATGCGAGGCGTGAAAACTGGTGTCCACTAAATCGCGTTTTGGCCTCGGCCACATTCACACACTCCGAATACCTTCCACATGTGTCCGAGAGATATTGTACATTTAAATATTTATTATACACTCTTTTTCATTGAATAATATCTTTTTTTTTTTCTTTTCTACTGAAAAACTGACCGAAAAACAAACGAAAAAGGCAAGTATTTGTCAGCCTTAGTGTAACGAAGTTACAGAGATTGTGAGAGCTTAGGTTCACACTGCACAGAATCAGACCAGTCCGGTCTATTGACTATGTGTAACGAAGTTACAGAGATTGTGAGAGCTTAGGTTCACACTGCACAGAATCAGACCAGTCCGGTCTATTGACTATGTAGTATCAACACAAAATAAGCTGCTTTGTAAGCAGCTGGTAAACTAATTTATATAATAATGTAAATTAATATTATATTATAATAAATATAATATAATAGTATCTACTGTAAGGTAAGTAAAGCTATGTGGACAACGCCACATAGCGGTGATAGGACCCTATACAGGTTAGGCGCATCAACGGCAGGCTCGGCACCGGCTCCAGAAACCTTGCCGCACTCGTCGGTGATAGGACCCTATACAGGTTAGGCGCATCAACGGCAGGCTCGGCACCGGCTCCAGAAACCTTGCCGCACTCGTTCCGAACTTAGCGCACGCGTTCTACCCATTTTAAGCCATTTCTGACGGCCGCGCACGGCAAGAAGCAGATCCAATCAATGATAGCGCCGACGGCAGCAAGAATGACAACTGACAGATGGCATCAGTCACTGACGACAGCGCTTAGCGAGAAGCTTGATGATCTATCAAAAACTGACGGACAGCTTGGCGTTTGACCTTGGCGTCTGACACCGCTTACCGTCTCGATTTGGCGCCCAACGTCGCTTAGGTGTTCTGACAGACAGAAGGGTGATGGAGTGATGGTTTAGCTTCGCGATCTGTCGCCTGGCGTCGCTAAGGCTCTTGAATGGACGGTAGGGATCTGAAACCGTTGGAGCTACCCCTTTGAAATTTTCCAGTTTACCGCACTCTGGCATCATTAGCCACTGGCGACGGCGAACTCATTGTAGTATAAAAGTACTTACCGACTTGTACATAGAGGATCATCAGACGAATAGACCACAGTTTCCCCTTTACTTCAGTCTCCCTTACGCTCAAGAGCTCATTTACGCTACGGTCGGCAACGTCGAACTCGTCGGTAGTTACAGACGTTCGCCAACACTCGACATACTCGCGCCTTGCAACTACGGCAGGCATTATCGACGCTTAGAACTTCGCTAAGCTTATCGTGCTCTTGCCGCTCACCCTTGCCGTGTTCACTTACCGCATTTTCCTTAGGCGCTTTACCTTAGCGCTTGACACTTGCCGACCCCGTTACCGACTTTTACCCTTTTTCACAGACGCGTTCTCTGGGACCTGCCCGGGACTCCTCAAATCACTTATAGCGCGCCCAACGCACACTCTTGGTACGGTAACACAATTGTTACATTTGTTACTGACCAAACTTTGGGCGTCATCAAATTGGAGCCCACCGCGAGGGATCTCTAGGGCAGAATTCCGCCAGAAACCCGTCTCCAACGTAGGCGCCGCCTGCTAGACCAGTCGGCAGAAGGCATAGCTCCTTCCCACCCATCAACCCCACAACCACCTGGTGCCTTACCGGGTCTCTCTCTAGCCCAGGAACTACAGAACGCCACTGTAGACGCTTTTCCTGATCTCTTCCCACATTCCCTCGATTATAGCGCCGACGACCCCTTAGCGTCGCCCTTTGCCTTACCGCAATCAATCACTCCCATTACTCCGCTAACGCCTCTTTCTCAAATCATTTCGCTTACCCCGTCGCCAATCTCCAGAACTCCTTCCCCACTACCGCTAACCGAACTCGTTACCACCGTCACCATGGAACAACAAGTCCAGCGCATGCTGCCACGCAACCACTTCTCGGCACCGAAATGGGACGAGTCCAAGCCACGGGAGCTCTCCCAGTATTTCAAGGAGTTGGAGTATCTATTCAGGGACTGTAACATTACCGACCACACGCAGATGAAGGAGTACGCGGCAAGATATGTATCGTATGACACGGCAGAGACGTGGACAGGTTTGACCGAGTTTGCCGCCTTTGTCCCTGCCGCACCGCCAGTTCCAGCCCAAGGCGCTTCGTATGAGGACTGGAAGACAGCAGTGATCCAGCTGTACCCTGGCGCCGAGGAGGCTACCCGATACACGGTAAACGAGTTACAGAAACTAGTACAGGAATCTTTCGACAACGGCACATCTTCGCTTGGCGCATTCTCTACGTATTACCGCGAGTTCCAGAAAATCGCTAGGTGGCTTCTGCAGAACGGCAAGCTCTATATTAACGAGGAGCGTCGCCTGTTCCAGCAAGGCATCCCGACTTCGCTTTGGACGCGTATTGCTCGTCGCCTAGAGATAGTTCACCAGGCCCATCACCCTGACGAGCCCTATAACGTTGCCGACGTCTTTGAAGCCGGTAAATGGGTTCTCAAGGGAACGGACACTGGCGTTGGCATACCACGCGCTAGGACGAGCCCACCACCTGAGCGAACTAACGGTATCATTCCCATCCCGCCTCCTGTTGCCGACTTCGTTAAGAAAGAAGAACTCAACGCTGCTATTACCGCCGCTGTCGCCTCCGCTATGACACGTATCGAAACTATGATTACCACCAACCTGACTGCTAACCGACCCGCTAACGTACCCGCACCTGGCCCTTGCCACTTCTGTGGGGAAATTGGCCATACTATGACTAGAGGACGCTGCGCTACCCTCGAGAATTACGTTCGCCAAGGTAGAATTCGAAGGGCTATCGACGGCAAGATAGTTCTTACCACTGGCGCCACCATCCCCAACTACCCAGACAAGAAGTCCTTCCAGGAGCGAGTTGATGAGTGGCATAGGCGCAACCCAGGACAGATCGTTACCGGCACGCTATCCGGCAACGCCAACCCTGACCCTGAACAAGCGACTCAACAGCAGATGATTCACGAGGTCTTACACTTCGACAGCGTTGGCGACCATCCTACTTTCTCGCGGGAAGAGCGTATCGCCAAGCTCCAACAAGAGTTGGATTCGCTTAAGAATCAGGTCTTTGATGGGGTTGAAGTTAAGCAGCCGAAACAGCCTCTTAAAGGATATAAGCCAATGCCTCCCGCTAGCAAGTTACCGACACCTGCTCCTGCCGCACCTCCTGCCACTGCCCCTGCTCCTGCCTCAGAACCATCGTCGTCCGCTACCGCTCCCGAACCGCCTTTGCCGCCTCTCCATCCCTATTCAGGGATTCCCGACCGTTATCACGCTCCCGCACAACGAAACTTTGCCGCTCCCGAGAAACGTCCTGAGGGTGGCTACCGACCTACTGCGCCAATCTTCGACATCAAAAAATCGAACCACGTTTTTAACCGCATCATGAAAACCCACGTCACCTTGTCAGTAGAAGAACTTTGTAGTATTGCTCCCGACGTCCGCAACCAGGTCAAGACGGCAGTCACTCCCCGACGACCCTTGGCGACAGCCGTTGCCGAAGTTGATGAACTCGACGACGCGCTACCTGGTTTTTCTGTTACCATTGACTCTCCCGACACCGATGAACCTCTTACCGACCCCATCGCTAACGCCACCTCTGTGGACCCAGTGGAGACCTACCTTAGGTCGGTAGACCATGGAGAAGACCCAGCAATCCTTACCGTCGCTCAAGAATCGCACGCTATCCGCTCGGTAGCGCTAACCGTAGACAACAAGCACGAAGTAGAGGCAATTGTGGATAGCGGGTCTCAGATCATTTCCATGGCAGCTGAAGTCGCTAACGATCTAGGCCTTATTTACGACCCTACCGTTATACTAAACATGCAGAGCGCTAACGGTACGGTGGACAGATCTCTAGGCCTCGCCAAGAATGTGCCGTGCACCCTTGGCGACATCACTTTTTATCTTCAGATACACATCTTACGTTCACCAGCTTACGACCTACTACTTGGCAGACCCTTCGACGTCTTGGCGCGATCAGTCGTCAAGACAGTTACCGACGAGGAAACGACCCTCACAATTAGCGACCCAAATTCCGGAATCCGACGAACGGTGCCAACGTTCCCTAGGGGACAACGAAAAGGCGCCCGCGCTAAGCCCCCGGAGTTTACCGACCAACACGCCAACGAGCCTCCCCACCGGTGTTTTCACAGACCATCGAGGAGGTGATTGGCGACGATCACGGAGATGTAGCGCTAACGCTGGAATATGACCATTCAACTGGTCTTGTAAATATTATATCTACCGCTTATCTTGACGAAGAAGTTTTACTTTCCTCGACCGTTACCGACGCTGAGCTTTCTCAGAAAAACCCAGATATCACCGACTCCTCTCTTGCCTACTTGTACCTTACCGCTTCCGAATCTTTTCAAAATATAGCGTCTACCGATACGTATCTCACTACCCTTCCCGGAGCCTCGTCTCCTGCCGTTCTTGGACTTGCCGCACCCCAGGCTACAGTTCCCCTTTCCACCTCTGTTTATAACCAGGCTAACGCTCCCAAAAGGAAAGGGGTTCAAGTTAAAAAGAAATATAAGCCAGTTGCGCTTAAAACAAAACCCATCGCTACGCACTCTCCCGAGACTTTCAGAATCGAGCGCCAGATCATTGGCGACCCTCTTGCCGACATGCCGGCCCTATCACCGAATCCGCCACCCTTTCAGCCCACAGGACGTTTTACCAAGGAACGCCAACAGCAGTTCGCCAAGGAGCACGACACAGGATTTTTGACCAAAGATGAGTTAAACGTCCTTACCGATCTTGTCGCTAACAGCAGTTCGCCAAGGAGCACGACACAGGATTTTTGACCAAAGATGAGTTAAACGTCCTTACCGATCTTGTCGCTAAGCAAGACAAAGCCTTCGCTTGGGAGGACTCCGAACGCGGCAGCCTACGTACAGATTTCTTCCCGCCTGTTGTAATCCCGACTATTCCTCACGTGCCGTGGACTGAGCACAACCGACCGTTACCGCCTGGGATCGAAGCCGAGGTCTGCCAGATTATTAGGACCAAGATACAGGCTGGCGTCTACGAGCCCTCAAACAGTTCTTACCGCTCCCGTTGGTTCTGTGTCCTCAAAAAGAACGGCAATCTACGCATAGTTCACAGTCTTGAGCCGCTGAATAGAGTTACCATACGACACTCTGGCGTACCGCCTTTCCCTGATCACTTTGCCGAGTCCTTTGCCGGGCGCATTTGTGGCGCCACCCTTGACCTCTACGTTGGCTACGATGAACGCTTAATCCACCCTTCTTCCCGTGACCTCACTACGTTTCAAACTCCGTTTGGCGCCTTGTGCCTAGTCACCTTACCGATGGGCTGGACAAACTCAGTCCCTATATTCCACGATGACATCACTTACATCCTCCAACCCGAGATACCGCATAACGTCCTTAGCTTCATCGACGACGTTGGCGTCAAAGGCCCCAAAGACTGGCGACTCGTAAACGGCTTACCGGCAACCCATCCCGACAACTCCAACATTCGCTTAGCGCTATGGGACTTTTTCCAGCTGCTCAATCGAGTTCTCCAACGTATGAAGTATAGCGGTGGTACCTTTAGCGGTCACAAACTCCTCCTATGCGCGCTAAGGTTCAAAATACTTGGTCACATCTGCACTCCCGACGGTCGTGTTCCCGACGAGTCTCGCTTAGCACTCTTAGAGCGCTGGGGTCCTTGCCGCGACTTATCTGAAGTTCGCGCCTTTCTTGGTACTGTTGGCGTTCTTAGAATATTCGTCAAGAACTTTGCCCATCGCGCACATGCACTTAACCGACTCACCCGCGCTAACGAGCCCTTCGAATTTGGGCCAGACCAGGTCACTGCCCAACGCGACTTAGTAAAAGCTCTGCAGGACGCCAAGCCCCTAGTCCCCATCGATTATACCTCTGCCGACCCTGTTATCTTGGCGGTGGACACCTCGTACATTGCCGTTGGCTACTTCTTGTGCCAATGCCTTAGCGACAATCGAAAACAGCGACGCTACAACCGCTTTGGGTCTATCACGCTAAACGACAGAGAGTCTCGCTACAGTCAGCCTAAGCTAGAGCTCTATGGACTCTTCAAAGCCTTCCGGTCGCTAAAGATGTATTTGATTGGCGTGCGGAACCTTATTGTTGAAGTCGACGCTAGGTACATTAAAGGCATGCTGCAGAATCCCGATATCCAGCCATCCGCTAGCATGAACCGGTGGGTAGTCGCTATCCTCATGTTTCACTTTGAGCTGGTACACGTCAAGAGCACTTTCCACGGCCCAGATGGACTCTCTAGGCGACCACGGCAGCCTGGCGACCCGGCAGTGGATCCACAGGCTGATAGCGATTTCGAGGACTGGATCGACCGCTTACATGGGTTTGTACACCTCATACAACAGCCTATCCCCCTACTACGACGGCAACAGCCTACCAGCTTCCTGCTACATCCCATCGTCCCTTATCGCCCCGAGACCTTTAGCGCACCCCTCACATTCTACACGGCAAGCATCCTCAGTCAAGACACGCCACCAGTAAAAATCGCCCCGAGACCTTTAGCGCACCCCTCACATTCTACACGGCAAGCATCCTCAGTCAAGACACGCCACCAGTAAAAATCGTACAGGAACCCCAGTCGCTAAGAGAAGACAGCAGAAACCTGACCTACGATGCCGTCCCTCGATCCGCCAAGGCAAAGGCAGAAGACAGTCGCTTGTTAATAGTTGAACAATGGCTACAAGACCTTAAGCGACCCACAGGCCTTACCGACGAACAATACGCGACCTTTATCCGCTACGCTACCCATTTCTTCTTTACCGACAACAGACTTTGGCGACGAAATCGAGATGGCGCTCACAAGCTGATCATCAAGCCAGAAAGTCGCTTACGAGTCCTACGCGCCATGCATGACGAGCTAGGTCATAGAGGTCTGTACGCTACTCGAGCTTCTCTATTAGAACGCTTCTGGTGGCCACACGCTAGCGCCGACATCGCCTGGTACATTAGGACTTGCCACCTCTGTCAAATTCAACAAACACGCCAAGTGCTCATACCGCCAACCGTTGCAACGCCAGCTCCCCTCTTCAGCAAAATTTACGTCGATACCATGCACATGCCCAAGTCTGGTCGCTACAAGTACATCATTCAAGGTCGTTGCTCGCTAATCCACTGGCCGGAATTTCGAATGCTTCAGAGGGAAAATACCGACGCGGTCGCCAAGTGGCTATTTGAGGACGTCATTTGCCGTTGGGGAGCGCTAAGGGAAATCGTCACGGATAACGGTGCGCCCATTATCAAAGCGCTAACATACCTCGCCAAGAAATACAACATTCACCACATTCGAGTATCTGGCTACAACAAGCGCGCCAATGGCCTGGTAGAAAGACCACACTTTGACGTTCGGCAAGCGCTTTTCAAGGCAGTCGATGGCGACGAGTCTCGTTGGAGTGAAGCGACATATTCAGTATTTTGGTCGGAAAGAGTTACTATTCGTAAGCGCATGGGTTGCTCTCCCTATTACGTGGCTACTGGCACCCATCCGTTACTCCCTGCCGACATTATAGAAGCGACCTATCTTCAGCCAGCACCCAACAGCATCTTAGCGACTACCGATCTTGTCGCCAGACGAGCTATTGATCTCCAGCGAAGGAAAGAAGATTTAGAGCGACTCCACGAGGTAGTCTTTAGCGCCCGTCGCCAAGCAGCCCTACGATTCGAAACCGAGCATAGCGCTACCATCAAAGATTACAACTTCCCGAGAGGAGCGCTAGTGCTTATGCGCAACTCCAAAATCGAAACCTCTTACAATAAGAAAATGCGCCCGCGCTATCTGGACCCTTGGTAGTTATCTCTCGTAACCGTGGAGGCGCTTACGTGCTCTGTGAATTAGATGGTTCAGTACTACATCGGGACCCTTGGTAGTTATCTCTCGTAACCGTGGAGGCGCTTACGTGCTCTGTGAATTAGATGGTTCAGTACTACATCGACCTGTTGCCGCTTTTCGCCTATTGCCATACCTCGCCAGAGAACACATTGACTTGCCGCTTGAAGCGCTAGATATCGACACGTTGCCGCTTTTCGCCTATTGCCATACCTCGCCAGAGAACACATTGACTTGCCGCTTGAAGCGCTAGATATCGACACCGCCAAGCTTAGGGACTTGAAGAAACAATTATTGGACGATGATGACTTACCGACTCTAGTTGAAGAAGAAGAAAGATTAGAAAAGACTATATATTGATAAGCTCCTTTTTCTATTACTTACTTTACTTATCTTTCTTGCCGTACTTACTATACTATATTCAACAGACAATTTCTTACATAGTCAAGTCGCAGCGCTAGCGTGTCGCCAACGCTTAGCGCCTTGCGCAACTCTCGCCAAGGGTTTTTCGCTATACATAGTCAAGTCGCAGCGCTAGCGTGTCGCCAACGCTTAGCGCCTTGCGCAACTCTCGCCAAGGGTTTTTCGCTATGATGATCTACTGAGCGTTTCCCTTTTCCTCAAAATTTGTCTAAGTCCCTCACATATTACTGTTCTTGCTAATACCTACCTCAGAATACTTACCGCTTGCTTTCTCTTTGCTATACTTTTCTTGCTCTCAGCCGCTACGCTAACTCAGATTATTGGACTCAATTCCTCCACTCGGCAGGGAAACACCAAAATATATAAAATCGAGGCGCCAACAAAAATATATGTACAAACGGCCTATCTACGCTAAGGTCCGTTTACTCGCTAACATCGTCCATCGAGAGGGAGTCGTCAGTAATGGGCAAGGAGGAATCGCGAAGTGGGAGAAGGTCGCCAGGCAAGATGTTATTGGCGGTCTGCCAGTCGATGGCGGCTTGGCAATCTGCCTGGTAGTCGCGGAGAACGCTAAGGCTACGACCCAAATTGGAGTAACGCAACCTCAGCGCCATCAATTGACCGCGGACTCGTTCCCGCTCCCGACTCATTGACGCCTCCATCGTTGCCGCCCTCCTCGAAAACCTCTCCAACATCTCCCACGGGTTAAGCGCCACCACCGGGTACACGAGGTCCTGTCCCAGCCAGTTGAAGGCGTCGCCTGTGACCGTTGGCTGCGGTTGAGGCGTCCAAGCAGGATTGATCCTGGCGATTACGGGGCGCCTAGGCTCCAGACCGGCAACGTCCTCCGGGTCTGAAACCTCCCAAGGGGCCACGCTACTGTAGGGAGGTAGCCAGCGCCACTCAGGCTCCTCCCTGGCGACTCCTGCCGCCCCCTCACCCTCTCCCACTACCACCTCCTCGTCGCCTTGGCGCTGCGTCGCCAAGGTTTCGTCTTCCTCCCCTTCAGCGTCCTCATCCCCTCCCGTTGCCGCTCCCTCTGCCTTCTCCTCCCCCATCTCGATGTCGGCAGGGGCTTCTTCCAGCTCCTTTCGAGGCGCCGCGTCGCCAACCGCTTCCCGTTCTCCCTCCTCCTGTTCCCCGCCAAGGGACCTCGCCGCCAAATGGATAGGCGACAAGAGGCCACTTGGACCAGCCTCTGTGTCACGAGGCGGGAGGCGACTCGCCGCCAAGGCCTTCTCGAGGTCCTCCATCTCGGTATCCTTTGGCGCTGGCGAGGGGGAAGGCGACGACGATACAACACGGGGGCGCTTTGCTTTGCCCTTCCCCTTGCTTGGGGAGGGGGCTTGTCGTTTTTCTGGGACCGAAGTCCCTTGGCGCTCGCCGGCGCCTCGATTGCCGACAGATTCCGTCCCATCCCCTTGGCGTGTCGGCAACGCCAAGGCGGCTCGTCCAATAGCTGCCATGCCACCGGCAGCGACCTTCTGCTTCTGACCCTCCACAAACTCCCTTGCCCTCCTCACCAAAACAGCGCGCGAGAACGTTTTCTCGACGAGAGCATCTGGCGCGCCGCCACGCTCCCGACTCTTGGCCCCATCGATAGTACAGGCGCGCTTGAGGGCGCCACAACGATAACACGGCTGGGCCCCAGTCGGGAACCAGCAGCCTTCTGGGTCGTTGTCCGCCCAGCATTTGTCGCACTAGCGCTAGAAGTCAGCAAGAAATTAAAGTAACCAGAAAAGTCACTTACCGCTCCCCGCGCCTCCTTGAATGCCTGCCGGGTCGCCAGGGAAACAGTCTTCTTTCCCTTCATTTCCTCCATGACGACCCCGGCCTCCTGTCCTTCGTCAAGGACGGCTTCCTCCCGACGCGGCAAAAGCAAGCCTTTCAGCTCCTTGTCGTCGAAGGAGCTTTGTGTTGGCGCCTACAAAGACTTAGTAATTTCAGTCCAAAAAGAAGAGACCCCTTACCGCGTATTGAGGAGCCGCCTTGCGACTCTGCGAAGGTCGTTAGCGACTGTCGGCAACGGCAAGCGAAATCAGCACTTACCTTACGTTTGGAAGCACCTGCCGGCTTCCTTGGCGAGCCCGACTTGCTAGCCGGCAGCACTGGGCTCAAAGTGCTGCCGGCGCGACCTACCTTGCCGGATCCCTCTGCTACCGCCTGCCTCTCAACGGCAGGCGCCTTCCCCGCGGCAACGTCCTCCATCTCTGCCGCCAACGCTGCCACCCTCTCTCGCTCCTCTATCCCCCTCATAATCTCGCGGGCATCCTGGGAAACCTCCTCTTGCCTTGCCGCGATCTCTTCTTCCACCTGCATACGCGCCAAGGGCGCCAACACCTCCTGTTTACTGTGAGGAGATAAATCAGACCAGAGCTAAGTTATGAGAAAGTGGTTAGAGATACTCACTCTGCCGCAGGCGCGCTTACCGTCATCGGCAACGCCCCGGACAGAATGTCCTCCAACTCGTCCTCGATAGTGGGGACAGCAGGAGGCGCCTAGGGAACAATCAGCTAAGCGACACGGCAGGTAGCAAAAGCAACTTACGAAACGGGAGAAAGGCGCTAACCACTCAGCGCCACGATTGTCGACATAGCGCGCCCGGCACCATTCCCGCACCTCAATTTCACGATCCCAACCAACGCCAAGGACGCGTACCTCGTACCAGCGCTCCAAAAGCTTCATCACGCCAACGACCAATTTTTGAGGCGCCTCGGCGCCAACGCCTTCAATATGACGGATGAAATTGTTAGCCTTCGCTATGTAGGCGTACGCGGCCTCTTGGGCAGCCTGAGAGGGAACAGGGGGCGGAGTTGGAATGCGGAAAGACATTTTATTAAAAAAAAATGAGCGCCAGGTAAATTGGGGGGGGAGAGATGAAGTCCAAACTTATGCGCCAGGACTATAAACAAAATCTCAAAAAATGAGCGCCAGGTAAATTGGGGGGGGAGAGATGAAGTCCAAACTTATGCGCCAGGACTATAAACAAAATCTCAAGAACGCACGGACCACTGGTCACAAAAGCGGTAACGGTAGCCTTATTTGGTGACTGAGGACAGTCAATTTTTCAGTTGGGGGGAGATGATAGGACCCTATACAGGTTAGGCGCATCAACGGCAGGCTCGGCACCGGCTCCGGAAACCTTGCCGCACTCGTTCCGAACTTAGCGCACGCGTTCTACCCATTTTAAGCCATTTCTGACGGCCGCGCACGGCAAGAAGCAGATCCAATCAATGATAGCGCCGACGGCAGCAAGAATGACAACTGACAGATGGCATCAGTCACTGACGACAGCGCTTAGCGAGAAGCTTGATGATCTATCAAAAACTGACGGACAGCTTGGCGTTTGACCTTGGCGTCTGACACCGCTTACCGTCTCGATTTGGCGCCCAACGTCGCTTAGGTGTTCTGACAGACAGAAGGGTGATGGAGTGATGGTTTAGCTTCGCGATCTGTCGCCTGGCGTCGCTAAGGCTCTTGAATGGACGGTAGAGATCTGAAACCGTTGGAGCTACCCCTTTGAAATTTTCCAGTTTACCGCACTCTGGCATCATTAGCCACTGGCGACGGCGAACTCATTGTAGTATAAAAGTACTTACCGACTTGTACATAGAGGATCATCAGACGAATAGACCACAGTTTCCCCTTTACTTCAGTCTCCCTTACGCTCAAGAGCTCATTTACGCTACGGTCGGCAACGTCGAACTCGTCGGTAGTTACAGACGTTCGCCAACACTCGACATACTCGCGCCTTGCAACTATGGCAGGCATTATCGACGCTTAGAACTTCGCTAAGCTTATCGTGCTCTTGCCGCTCACCCTTCGCGCCTTGCAACTACGGCAGGCATTATCGACGCTTAGAACTTCGCTAAGCTTATCGTGCTCTTGCCGCTCACCCTTGCCGTGTTCACTTACCGCATTTTCCTTAGGCGCTTTACCTTAGCGCTTGACACTTGCCGACCCCGTTACCGACTTTTACCCTTTTTCACAGACGCGTTCTCTGGGACCTGCCCGGGACTCCTCAAATCACTTATAGCGCGCCCAACGCACACTCTTGGTACGGTAACACAATTGTTACATTTGTTACTGACCAAACTTTGGGCGTCATCAGCGGACTACGCTACACACCCCCCAATCAGACCGAGCTACGGTCTTGAGATAATACAACGGTCATGCCGTCGGTAAGTCAGGGACGGGGGCAATGGGAGAGCCCCCAGGCTCCCGGAATGGATCGGCAGTCGCGTCGTCCATGTCGTAGTCGAGGAGTTCATCCTCGGGTGCGGGCGCGTAGGAAGTACCCGAAGGCCCTGCTACTGGCAGGGAATCGTCATAGTCCCGGAGGGGGGACAGTGTGAGATTGGGGTCGATGGTCGACCCCGGGACAGGTGGTTGGGGATCAGGCAGATCCCCGGTGTCGGACGGGTACTGGCACGTCCAGATTTCGCGGGCATGAATGTCTTGCCCGATAGAGAGGTACATCCCCTTGGCGAGCGCGTCGTCGTATGCACGACGACTGTCCTGCTGCTGGAGCATCAGGCGTTGGCGGTCGCCAATGGTGGCCTCGCGCCACCCATCCCACTGCGGGATGGACTGGGGTGTACCGTAGTGGTCGAGGCATTGTAGCCTCTCGTCGTCGATAGCAGCTGCCTCGTTGTAGAGCCGGCTGTCGCTGAAGAATAGATGGGCCAAGTAGGTGACCCCATAAGTGTACACGTGGTCAGCCCAGCTGACCGGAATTTGATTGTGAAGAAGGACGCGTAACGCGTCCAAAGTGGTGAATACGGAAGCTGACGCTTCCGGGATGTCCACAGCCCGAACCTCGAAGGTAGGGTCGTCGGCGTGGAGAGGCTTGAAGGCTTGCCCCATGGCCGCCTCGTACTCAGCCACGGCCTCTTTGTAGAGGCCTGGCCTGGCGAAGACGTAGGCCAGGTACTTGTATACTGTGGCCTTGGAGGGGCGGCTGGCGCTGAGGGCGCATACAAGCGCAAACCCAAAGAGGCTGCACCAATGAATGCGCATGGCTCGGTCCATGGCCAGACCGGTCCACACGTTGGACGTCCCAGGGCGTCCATAGAGGAGGGCGTATGAGCCCAGGTAGTCCAAAGCAAATGGTTGCTTTGGATCAGGGGGGTTAAGGCCGACGAAGGCGATTTTCCCTCCCTCTTTGCGGCGATAGAGCCGCGACGGCACAATCATTCGCGGGACGTTCTCCCGCTCCTCTGGACTCGCGAAGGGTACCGCGATAGTCCTATACTCAACCTTGTCAAGTAAATGAGACATAGCTCTGTCTCGGGCCGTAGGGTGGCAGTTGAGCGCCACCCGCTTGAATTCGGGATTCCATACGAGCCTCTTCAGGCTCCTCATACCAATCGTCGTCGGAGGGAGGGGAAGGCAGCCTCTCTGGCTCCAACTTCTCAGATCGTGGGTCCATTGCCCACACACACCACGGGAGTCGGGCTGGCAGGCCCTCTACCAGTATAGCGGGTAAAAAGGGGATGTTAGCCCCTGGGGCCCCTTTCGGGGCATCGTGCACGTTGACGTAGGCACGCCCTTCCGGTTGCTTACCCCGACAATCCTTTCGGGGTTGTGAGGCCTTGGCCTCAATGGGGCATGTGCTCACGCCCCTGGAACTCTGCTTCCCAGAGTACGTGGTGGATACCACGGATACTGGTCGCGAAGACGCGACCTCAGACGCACCGCTGGCAAGGCGCTGGATAAGCCGGGGGGCGGCTGGAGCAGGAACATCTTCATAGGGAAGGATGTCCCGTCCTAGACCGGCCTCCCAGCCGGGGGCAGCAACGCTCAACTTAATCGAGCAGGAGGGCGCGTCCTCCACTCCTTGCCGACGCGCCCTTTTGCTGGAGTCGGTGTCCCGACTCGGGGGTGTAATCTGCCGCTTACGAGCGGCCGAAATGGCAAGGAGATCAGTTTTGCGCTGAGCACGCATATGATCCATGTCGTCCATCATCCGGCAGATGAGGACGACTGCCTCCGCATCGCGGAGGAATGACGACTCTGCGGGTACATCGTACCCGTTATCTCCCAGACGTTGGAGAAGGGTAGCCAGGACTAAGTCCTGGCTGTGAGTGGGCTCGACAGCCCGTGCTTTTCCTTTGTCGCGTCGAGGACGCGACTCTTCTTCCGAGCTGGGCTCGGATGGGTGCGGCATTTCCAGCCGCTATAGCAAGGAGAGCTTGGCCAAGCTCTCCGTCGGCGCATCAGCCGATGAACTGATGCTCCGTGCATTTCCAGCCGCTGTAGCAAGGAGAGCTTGGCCAAGCTCTCCGTCGGCGCATCAGCCGATGAACTGATGCTCCGTTCTGTATTGAGAGTTTCTGTACTCTCACTGGCTGTGGTGGCCTGCACGAGGGATGCTTTGCGTCCCTCTAGATTGTCAATTGGTGCTGTGGTCGACAGAGAAATCGACCGGCCTCCCTTGGCTTGCGACTCATGCGAGTCGCTGTACTGGGGCATTGCGCCCCAAGCCCCCATCCAAGCCGGGGGGTACGGCATCATTACGGGCACACCACCCATCCCAGGGTAGTGCGCCAGGGCAGTAAACTGGGGAAAAGGATGTGTCCCCAGTTGCCCTGTTGCCGGTACGGGGGCAAGCTGCCTCCATGCCGACGCTGCTTGGGGGCTGACTAGCCCCCCGTAGGCCTGTTGCTGGAATTGGCCCTTGGTGTGATGTGGCGCATAAGCGCCCGGTGCTGGTTGTTGGGGCTGATAGCCGCCCACAGGTGCGTTCTGGGGCATGAAGTTGCCCTGCATGGTTTGAAGTGGCGGATAGCCACTGATCACCGGCTGCTGCGGCAGGTAGCCCGCCGCTGGTGGTTGCTGCTGCTGTGGGAAGCCCACAGCTGGTTGCGATTGTCCCCACTGGGGCGCATTTTGGGTCAGCGGGGGAGCCATCTGCCCCCCCCTTCAGCCGACGGTAAGACCGACGGCGTACTCTCAAACTGCTGCTGCTGCTCACTCAAGTCCACGGGCATGCTGTCCATGGTTGGGGAAAAAAGCGAAAAAGAAATTTCGCCTTCTGCTGCTGCTGCTCACTCAAGTCCACGGGCATGCTGTCCATGGTTGGGGAAAAAAGCGAAAAAGAAATTTCGCCTTTTAAGACGTGTTTCAGCCACAGCTGCTGACCAACTCAGCCAAGCCGCGATCGGCACTGCCGATCAAATTAAGCGCCGGCACGCTTACTTAATTGATGTGGGCGCTTAACGCCCTTCAACTCCAAATAACGGTCAAGTGCCGCTAGCTTGGAGCAATGGGAGTGTGGCTCCCATGTTGTGTCCCCCAGGGACCATCGTACTTCAAACTCGAGCGTGTTACGCTCAGTCCACCGGTGCCCAATTATGCACTCGACAACCATTCGTCATCGTCTCGAGCCCCAAAATCATAGGGGCCCGGGGTTGCCCTGTTAGGGAACAGCGCATCGTCAGAAACCATTCGTCATCGTCTCGAGCCCCAAAATCATAGGGGCCCGGGGTTGCCCTGTTAGGGAACAGCGCATCGTCAGACGCGCTGTAAGGTCGCAACAGCGACACATGAAACTTAGGAACGATGCGTCGTTCCTGTAATGCCAGAGGCAGCTCCAACACGTAGTTGGAGGTACTTGGCTCTGCGTCTAGGACGCGGTATGGGCCTACCCATTTCGGGCAGAGTTTACTCGCCCGTCCCTTTGGGAGTTTCAGATTACGCGTTGATAGGTAGACCAACGCTCCTACTGCTATTGGCGGGTCCGCTCGCCTACGGTGATTGGCGTTTTTCGCCTGGAAGACTCGCGCCTCTATGATGGCGTCATGCGCTGCCGCGATGTTCTCCAGGGCCTGCCTGGCGAACTCGACACTCCACGGTGAGCCACCGTATCAGCACGAACTTCGTGCAGCATGGAGGGCAAGTACCCTCCGTTGAGTTCAAAGGGACTCCACGGTGAGCCACCGTATCAGCACGAACTTCGTGCAGCATGGAGGGCAAGTACCCTCCGTTGAGTTCAAAGGGCGCATACCCTGTGGTATCCAGATACTGCGTTAATCGCGAACTCAGTGAGTGGACACCAGTCCACCCAGTCCCGTTGGTCAGGGCGAACAACTGCCAGATACTCGCGTTAATCGCGAACTCAGTGAGTGGACACCAGTCCACCCAGTCCCGTTGGTCAGGGCGAACAACTGCCCTCAAAATCTGACCTATACTGCGGTTAGCCCGCTCTGTCTGCCCATCCGTTTGAGGATGGAAGGACGTCGACATGAGGAGTCGCGCTCCTAGCAGTTTGTGGAGTTCTCTCCACCATTGAGACGTGAACTTCGAGTCACGATCGCTCACAATGGTGCTAGGCAGCCCATGCAGCCTAACGATCTCCCTCAGGTAGATCCACGACAGCTCCTTAGCCGTCAGCGTAGTTCGCACCGGTATGAGGTGCACCATGCTCGTCATGCGGCATATGACTACCCAGAGGTAATCGAACCCTCTGGACTCGGGAAAGGGACCTACGAAGTCCATTCCGATTGAGTCCCAGGGTTTCACCGGCACAGGTAGCTGGTGTAGCTTCCCGGAGGGGATCCAGGGGGCAACTTTGCCCTCTGACACGCTGCGCATGACGCGCAAAACTTAGTCACTTCTTGGGCCATGGAGGGGATCCAGGGGGCAACTTTGCCCTCTGACACGCTGCGCATGACGCGCAAAACTTAGTCACTTCTTGGGCCATACGTGGCCACCAATACCATCTCCGGATGTAGCCCAACGTCCGGGCGGCACCAAAGTGCCCCACCAGGGCATGGGCCTGGTCCAAGACCCGCGTAACAAGGTACGCTACGGGGGAGGCATACCACCGCCACCCCTTGACGGTTCTCTGTCGTGATGAGTCCACCAGGCTCATGCCTGAACCGAGGATGGTCAGGCATACCACCGCCACCCCTTGACGGTTCTCTGTCGTGATGAGTCCACCAGGCTCATGCCTGAACCGAGGATGGTCGTCAGGATTGGCGATTATCTTGGCGAAGAGAGGATCATCGCCATAGTCCTGCACCACCTCCTGCCAGAAGTCGTCATTGACCAGGCTAGGAGGCTGGGGGCGAAGAGAGGATCATCGCCATAGTCCTGCACCACCTCCTGCCAGAAGTCGTCATTGACCAGGCTAGGAGGCTGGGATGAAGGCAATTCGCCTTCGAGCATCTCCGCAAGCGTAACGGGTACATCGTGGTGCTCGTGCTCCCTAGTGGACGCTGGGTCCACGGCTTCATGCTCCTTGAGCAACTGGGCGGCTACATCCCGTTCTTCACGCTGCTCTCTGAGGCGAGTGCTTTGCCTCCGTTCATCATCACGCATAGCGCGTACTTCCAGGACATGCTCCCTGAGCTCCTGGTATCGGTGGAGAGGTAAATCCTCTCCATCAGGGTCTATGCGGCAGTCTGCCTGCACATACTCATGAGGCTCGTGAGCCTCCCCGACTACATCACTCTCAAAGTAGCGCGACAAGCAGTCTGCCACTTTGTTGAGTTCACCTTTAACATAGGTGATGTCGAACTGATATCTCGACATGTAGTCTATCCACCGTCGCTGGCGCGGCGACAAGTTCACCTGAGTTTTAAAGAACTCAAGGGCCTTGTGGTCCGTTATGATGTGGATGGGGTATCCCATCAGCTTATCCTCCCACTTGAGGAGGGCCTCGAGTATGGCAAGAGTCTCCAGCTCGTGCACTGCATAGTTTTGCTGGGCCGTCGTAAACTTCTTCGACATGAACCCTGCTGGGCGGCACGTCTGCCAGCTGCTTCCCTGGCCGTACATGGCTCCGACGCCTGTCTTGGACGCGTCGCAAATGAGCCATATTGGCTCGTCCCGTCTAGGGTCGATTGGTCGAATCACCGGAGTCTTCGTACAGATCCGTTTGACCATCTCGAAGCACTGCTGGTGCAACGGCCTCCAATTGAACGGTGATCCGTTCTGCGTCATGGCCATAAGTGGCCCAGTATAGGCTGTGACATCGGGCAAGAAGCTCGATATGTAGTTGACAAGGCCAACGAATCGTTGGATGTCATTGTAGTTTGGGGCGTGCGCCACTCCCGAATACGATCGAGCTTGTCCTGATCAGGGTGGATACCCCGCTCGTCTATGACATGCCCTGGGGCGTGCGCCACTCCCGAATACGATCGAGCTTGTCCTGATCAGGGTGGATACCCCGCTCGTCTATGACATGCCCTAGGCAGTCTATACTCTGAGCGTAGAGCTCACATTTTTTCCACTTCAAGTACAACTTGTACTTGCGCAGTCGTTTGAATACGACTCTGAGGTGCTGCTCATGCTCCTCCATAGTATCCGAGTAGATGAATATGTCATCTAAGTAGACATGCATGAACCGTCCTATTACGTCTCGGAAGATAGAGGTCATTAGCCTCTGGAAAGTTGCTGGAGCATTGCAGTCTCCGATCTGCATTATATTGCTCATGAATGTACCCATGATCGACGCAAATACGGTCTTTGGAACGTCCTCGGTGCGAATGCGCACCTGCTCGTAGCGTCAGTAAGGTCAATCTTCGAGCGATACTTCGCCCGAGCCACGTCTTCCCGGATCACCTCTTGATCTGGTAAAGGGCGTCAGTAAGGTCAATCTTCGAGCGATACTTCGCCCGAGCCACGTCTTCCCGGATCACCTCTTGATCTGGTAAAGGAGTTACATCCTTTATGGTATTGTCATTGCGCTGACGCGCATCAAGGCTGTTGAAGGGTTCCATCCTTCTTCGGGATGCACAATAGCGGTGCAGCTTGAGCGGTGGTGCATGGGGACCACCATTGGTTCGAAGGGTTCCATCCTTCTTCGGGATGCACAATAGCGGTGCAGCTTGAGCGGTGGTGCATGGGGACCACCATTGGGCATTCAAATAGCGATTAGTCTTATCGCATAGTTGCTCCTGGAGGGCGCGCGGACAGCGCGGCAAGTGGTACTTATACTGCTTGTTCTCGTCTATGAGATTAATCTCATGGTTCACCTCCCGCCATGGCGGGAGCTCCTCCTTGGTCCCATTGACCATGTCGGCAAATTCTTCTTGCCATTGCTGACGCAACCGAGGAATATCTTCCTCACAAAGGCTTGTCGCCTTCTGCTTCCCCTTCATACGCACCGGGGGAAGTACTTCCACCGTCTCTGAGGGTGGCCGAGGTGGCGGTGCATACTGCTCACGCATTGCGAGCACCCGATTGACACTGTCATCGGGTATATGTAGTCTCAGTGGAGCACCCGCTGCCGCTGCCTTATAAGCCATGAGGCTTTTCCCCTCACGTACAAGTGAGTACGCTACGGACACCTTGTCCGAGGCTGGCTGGCGATACGCTGGGTTGACGGTCATCCGTCTCTGGTGCGCATTTTGTGCACACGTGGCTGCCACCAGCTCGTTCCACTCTTGCGGCATTCGGGGGTCGTATGCCCAGTCATACTCCAGCAGGGGGGCTGGTCGCTTCCATAGGGACCGTGTGTCCCCCTCTCCTGAGGCTTCCGCCTCTCGGATGCTGTCTCTCAAGTCTTCCAACTTGACTCGTGAGGACGTAGGTGGACATACATCCACTGAGTCCTCCCGTCGTCTCGCCTTTCGATGGCGTTTGTCCGGAGGCCTTGCGCCTCGAATCTCAGGAGCGATTATTCGCTCGTTGCTCCTCTTGGAGGCTTGATACTCCTCCTCGCTCATCATTACCACGTTGTGGTCTGCTCTCAGTCCAGGCATAGCCTGCACTTCCTCCTCCACATCCTCCATGGCCGGCACTCTGCGCCGGCCAAGTCATGGAGAGTCCTTGCGTTTCTCCGTAGTGCGATGACGTCGCAGACGATTATCAGTGTTGTCTGCTGTAGCTCGTTCGGCTGGGATCACTTTCCCATTCACTAGTACCTGACATTGGTCAAAGTCTAGTATGACTTTGTTACGCCGCATGAATGGCGTTCCCAGTATCATATCGTAGCGATCAAAGTTCGCTACATCCATGTATTCCCGGCTACGTGAGCCCGGCGTTTGGACATTCACATTTGTCCCATACTGCACCATGGCTCGGCTCCCTACGGTGCCCAGCTGTAACGCCAATGGCGTATCCAACTCCTGCACGGATATTCCGTACACATGGGCAAACTGGGGTGTTATGCCCGATGTGGTACTCCCAGAGTCCCATAGGGTCCATGCCTTGTGGCCGTCTACGTCCACATACGAGACCAGGCACTCCTTGTCTGCTCGTTTCAATGTTGGGCGCTGCAAAGTGCCCTCTGCACAACGAAGGGTCACCTTCTTTATCCGAACTACGTTATTCCGTTCGGGATCATTTGTGGGCGGCCAATCCGTCATCGCCGCTAGGCACTCAGAGTCGCTGTCGTGACTGTAATACTCATTGTCGTAGACATCGTCATATACGTCGACTGTGACGTACTCCTCCCCCTCCACGACCACACTCTACTGTAATACTCATTGTCGTAGACATCGTCATATACGTCGACTGTGACGTACTCCTCCCCCTCCACGACCACACTCTCGGGCTCGGCGCCCGATGCCTCCTCTGGGGGCTCCTGGTCGTTTGTGGGGTGCTCCGCCTCAGACTTGGCAGATACGTCTCCATCACTCCCACTCGCGGCTGCAGTATGTGCAGCTCAAAGGTGGGCGTGGGGTGTATACCCCTTCCTCGGGGGTCCTGGCTTCGCAGGGCAGTTGGTAGCGTAGTGGCCTGGTTGGCCACACGCAAAACAAGTCCCCGACTGCCCCGGTGGGTTGGCCGGCTTGAAGTCCGGCCTTGGTTTAGGACGTTCGCCGTCCGGCGCCCGCTCTGGGCGTGGGCGGCTCAGCCCTCGGTTCGCAGCAGGGGTTCTGCGTACAACAAACCGCGTGTTGCGGTCACGGTCCAAATCGGTCTTTTTGGCCAGGAAGGTCCCCACATGCTGACCCCGTGATGGTGTCCCACCAGGCGGTAGTCGCCTGGGTCCCCCTTTGTGCCCACTCCGATGTTCGTAGTGGTTAGCAGTCTTCAGAGACTGCTCATACCGGATGGCATATGCCACAAATTCTTCCACATCGTTGACTTCTGGGGACAATCCGTCCTCACGTATCAAATAGCGGCGCATATCCGCTGGAATGCCATCCAAGAACGTTTCGAGCATTGTATACCCGTCCGGGTATACTGCCATGTTCTGGGCATGGTCATTAAGGGTATCATAGAACCCTTGTACTCCCAACTTCTTGGTGTACTTGGCGGACTGGAAGTCCCGCCTTGCATCCTGGAGCGTTGAGGGGTGTACAAATCGATCGTACAGTCCTGTAAGGACTCCTTTAAACGTCCAGTCATATTGGACACGATTGACGTGCAGTACTGCCCGTCGAAACCAACCCATGGCCTCTCTGGCCAAGAACTCAGGCAGAACGAAAATTCGTTCTTGTTCCATACGGTCACCTCCGTATAAGCACATGGCAAGATGGGTGCATACATCCATCGCCCAATCTTCCAGGTCGCTGAACTTGGACGCGCCTGTATAGGCGTGAATGTGCCTACTGTCTGCTTTACGCAGCTTCACTCCGTCTGGTAACCGTAAGGTTACGCCCAGGGCATCATCGACTACTCAATGCAGGCGATTGTGCATGGCTTCACAATGCATTCGGATGGCTTCCCGCTGACCCGGGGATCTAGTCGCCAAATCAGCGGCATGGGGAAGTGACTTCCCCTGTCCACTTTGCGGGGGACGTCCCGAGCCTCCTCGACTGTGGGCATAATTGCCCTCGTCTTGAGGAATCGACCTAGGGCTGTCTTCCCGGCCGTTACCAGGGACATCACGTCTCATGGCGCCATCTCGATCATGATCGTTGCGCCGCCCTGGACCTGGAGAAGCTTGATTCTCCTGACCCTGCGTGACGAATTGACGACGCATCTCGTCAATGGGCTTAGTGCCCTCGAATACGATGCCCTGATCGTCTATAAGGGACTGTCCCTTAGTCCTGAGGTCGCCATTGCGCATACGTTGGTACGCGACTCTGTCGCTCAACATTTCGGCCATGGGCACGCGCGGCATCATGGATGCCTCGCTTTCCACTTTGAGCACAGTGCTATCGTGCCCATCCGGACCTGACATATCTGTCCTACGGTCATGGTTACGCATGTGCGGGGGCTCCTCACGCCACCCTTGTTCTGCTGGAGTATAAAAAGTACTCACCGGTCTTACTTCGGGCACTTCTTGCGCCCGTGCTAGTGCCTCCACTAGCTCGATTCCGACGTCTTGATTGCGTCGTGCCGAGCATTCCTCGGACGTGTGGCTCCAGGGGGTCGAGACCCCCAATTGCCATGTGGCCTTACGCTGCACATACATTTGCAGCTCCATAGTGAGCACTCTCACCATCAAATCAGTATATTTCGTACTGAATACATTGGGCACTTCGTGCCCTTGTCGCCTAAGTGCTACTATATGGGCTGACGCGTAGCGCTCGAGTCGCGCTTGGGTGGTGTATTTCATCACCTCTGGGTGCAAGTCCCAGAACACCCGCAAGCGCACGGTGTACGCGGTTTTCAGCCGCTGTTCCTCTGCTCTGACGTCGTCGTCACTTGACGACTCCATCACCTCCTCTGGAAGCTCTACAACCTCCGGAGCTTTCTCCACTGCTGGTGTGCGTGGAAATCAATCTTCCGCGCGGTATCCTTCAGGCCTTGCAGCCTCCTCCGGTACCTCTTCTAAGCGGGCTTCCGCTACTTTAGAAGGCATTGGACCCGCTGTGGACCACCTGGTCCCACTGCTCTGGCTCGCAGGGAGGGTTCTCCCAGTCCGTACTGACGACTCGGCGTCTCCTGGGGCACCATAGGTGCCGGTTGACTGTCGGCCGTCCTGCGGGGGTCCTTTGGAAGCCAATCGGCTAGACCGTCGCGGTCCTCCTGGCAACTGCGTAACTGGGGGCGTTAATCCCCCGGGCATCTTGTCTTGGAGGCGTTGCGGACCGTCCTGCTGTGAGCTTTCAGCTCTCCAGGCCTCGCTCTCATTCCCGGCCAGGTCGGTACTCTGACCTCGGTCTCGAGCCTTGGGTCTTACCTGACCCGCATTGGACGCTGACGCGTCCTGGGTGTCTGCTGGGTCTTCCCGTAGGTCGTGGGCATTTCGCCCGCCGTCAGTGGGCGCTGCAGGTATGGGATTACTCATTGATCCCCTGTTTGAAATTTGCACGGTGTGGCTGTGCAAGAAGCTCGAGAAGCTGATAGAGTTCTGTCAACGAACTCAACGACTGACGTCGGATGCTAGGCAATAGATCCTAGCTGGCGGATTCAAAAAAATGTAACGAAGTTACAGAGATTGTGAGAGCTTAGGTTCACACTGCACAGAATCAGACCAGTCCGGTCTATTGACTATGTAGTATCAACACAAAATAAGCTGCTTTGTAAGCAGCTGGTAAACTAATTTATATAATAATGTAAATTAATATTATATTATAATAAATATAATATAATAGTATCTACTGTAAGGTAAGTAAAGCTATGTGGACAACGCCACATAGCGGACTACGCTACACTTAGTCAGAAACTGTCAAAACTGACTAATCAATCATTCCCATGAAACGGTCGTCCCATATACTATAGATGTTTATTTTGACTTCTGGTGCATCCTTGACTGCTGGTACAGCATTGTATCAGCACTTGCATAGGTATGACTAACACTATATATAGTCAGTTACAATGAGACTGAGGCTTACACTTGCATAGGGTTCTAACATATAAAAGTGTTTGTTGGGGCCTATATATAGTCAGTTACAATGAGACTGAGGCTTACACTTGCATAGGGTTCTAACATATAAAAGTGTTTGTTGGGGCAACGTCATTGTATTCCAACAGATATAACCCTTGTCTTATTACTTACATAAGAGAGTTATGAATTTCACTTATGTTGAAGGATGACTTGCACGAACTTCGAGATATGTTTTACTTTCTATTTATTTATTTTTATTTCTTATTCCTTGGCATATATTGAGCGCGCCACTTCTGGTGGCGGCAATCTGTATTTGCTATACTTTACTCAAACCTTATTTTTTTATTTCAGATAGTCTGGAATAGCATAAGCCACCCTCAGTCAAACACACTTTTGTTGAGTGACTGAGGACTTACTACGTAACTCTACAACTTAGACTTCTTTTAAATAATTCAAACTTTCATCTCATATCAACATATCTCATGAGAAAAAGGAATGCCACATATTTCTTAATTAAACATGTCCTTAAAGTTGAACAACATATTTCCTTTTTCTAAGGGAACAATTTCCGGCGCTCGCAGTGATTATGAATATGCCATCCCACCATCGACTCCCACCTAGGTCTTTCAGTCAATGAAAGAAACATTTGTCAAGGAAAAAGACTTACACCTTGGCCTACATGTACAGCAAATATTAGCATATACAAGACAGCACAGACAAGATATTATCGGAAAAATTGAATTGATCATACCTGTTACGAAATGACCATCTTTGGACGCGAGGAAAGATACGACGTTTGCTACATCTTCAACCGACCCATTATGTCCAACAGCGCTTTGTGCACCAAACTGAACGCAAGAGTCACAAAATGTCAATTTGTAGTTTTCAGTTAGTGTTCGCCTATACCTTCGTGTAAACATCCTCTAAAGATGTTTTGGTACCATCGGCAATGTCTTGGACTAATAAGGCTTCAGTTTGGCTCAAGATTTCTGTAGACATGTCACTCACTAATGTCAGTGTGAATAATCCCTTGATTTCAGAGTAAATACTGATCTCAAGTGACGCAACAAGTCCACTGCACCTGGACAGTATGAATTGACGGTAATTCCATGACGACCCCACTCAGTAGCTAGCCATTATAGTTGAATGCCAGGAGAATCGGAGAGAATGCATAAAGTACCTGCAGCTTGAGTGAGCCCTCGAACTGCGAATTTGGTAGCACTGTACGCTCCCAGACTAGCTTCTCCTACATATCTTCAGTTTAGTGCATATCCACATGGTACTCGTGAAAAATGGAATGTTACCTCTTCGTCCTGCCAGAGAAGAAGCTCCAATAATTCTCCCGCCTTGACCTTGCTTGATCATTTGCAGTGCCGCATATTTGTAACATAAGAAGACACCTCGTGCGTTAATCGCAAAAATTTTGTCCCACTCTTCGACATCGGCTAGTCTGAATTGAGCTTACTATTCCTGCAACGAAGAATTGATTTATACGAACTCTCGGCGATGAGGTGTGCCCTGCAGATGCCTGCATTCGCCACCATCTAGATCAATAGAATCGAGATACACCCTACTGGATTCACGGACGTAATGACTCACAACGTCAAGGCGCCCGAGATCTTTGGCAACAGTAGAAACCATGTTCTCCACGTCGCGTTTCATGGAAACATCGCCCACTGCAATTACAGACCTCCTCCCCTTCTCCTTTATTTGTGCTCTGAGTGTTTCAAGCCCGTCTCGAGCGGCAGGTAGGTCGTTTATGCCAACGTCAAAGCCGTCCTTCGCCAATCGTAGCGCGATAGCACGACCAATTCCCTTGGAAGCGCCGGTTACCAAAGCAACACCAAAGTAAGACATAAGGTCAAGGTGTGTGAAAAAGAGATTGCAAAGTACGGCTCTATATATATAGAGGTTCAAGGATATACAATTACGGTTATGGTAACAACTCGAAAATTGCGGCAGAAGGTTCAGCGTCTTCCATTTCAAGAGTCCTGTGGAATGGAAAGATAAGCTTTTCCAGTACACCCCAGCTGACGATCAATTGAGTACCCTGGAACTTCGCCCTCCTAATGGAAAAGGTATAATATAGGTCACAAGCACCGTTGAGGGCTCCTAGGACGTGCGAAGCAAGGATATCCGCGTGTACTCTTACGGCTATAGGGAAGTTGATGCATGTGCTGCCGGGGAGACTGCCGATGCTTCTGAATAAGAAATGGTGCTGTCATACGAATTCCCTTTTGCTTCTCAGAGGCTTCGTGGGGAATTTATGGAGAGAAGGGTTAGAGCGCAGGGAAGTAGTCTGGCAGAGCGTGAGAAAAGGTGTTGAGGCAAAGACTCATGCGACCATACGTCATCTTCAGATTATGCGGTGAATTTCCTTTTATAGATACCGCCCGATTTTTTTTTATCTGGCACTGGCCCAAGTGGCAGGACGATCGGTATTTGCTAGTCTTTGGGGAAAACCTTAATTATTTTATCTCATATTTTTAGATATCCACAGAAAGCTACCCTCAGTCATACTACACATTACTTGTGTGACTGAGGGTGAGCCAAGCTACTTATATTCTTATTCCGTATACTCACACATCCTGTAGACTCATATCACTGTACTTGTCTATAAAAGGGAAGCAGAAATAAGAAGAGAACAGCAAGGAAGGGGAGAGCTGTTAGAATTAGGATTGTTTTTGTTTGAGCCACCACAGATACTCACCAGGCCAGCTACCTCTGCTTTGTCTGGTCACCCTGGCCATTGTTTTGTAGTACAAGTATATAAAGATACATTACATGGATGGCATCCTCAGTCAATTATTATGAGACTGAGGGTGAGTACTCAAACATATTTATTATTGCAATAGAAGACTCACTGTACTCTTAGATTGACATACTTATACTTATATTGATCTTAGTGATCTTAGGTCTGACAACATTCTGGCTTGATTTCTAACAGGTTATAGGCTTTGGACAATGACATTTCTGATTGCTGAACAGGAAACTACTGTCTTGGCAACCAACACTTCGAATCCATCAATCTCTGAACATGTTATCTATTATCAGTGAGACAATACAAAGTATACACATGCTGACAGCAATTTCTTGCAATGGACTGACAGATTTAAGAATGTGCTTATTCTCAACAGTGTATATGCATAAGTGTTTGATACCCTTTTGCCTCACCCTGATGCCAATATCAAGCCCCATGCCTATGCCAACTGGGGACTCAACATTTGACTCACAATCACCTTCATCAAGTTAGCTCTTGACAATGCTGAGCACTGCAACCTTGTAACAGACAAAGGGGCTTGGCTGGTCGAGTCAAAAGGCATGAATGGACAGACAGGGTGTTATCTTTGAGTGAGGTGGCTGTGAAGTCATGGGTAACTCTTCTTTCTAGGTGACTATCACCCTCCACAATCCTTCACCATGCTCCAGCACTCACAAAAATATATTTCCACTCATTCATTAGTAGTCTCTAAGTGTTCTCTGCTAGAAAAAAATCATGATTACACTTATAATTGATTCCAACATGAAAGTTGCCCCAGATTTTAGTACAAAGGAGTATGAGCTAGAGATGCAGTTAGGCATGACAGAGATGGGATGTTCAATGATCAAGCAGCAGAGACCCTGCTTGATCTGTGGATTGCAGAGCATGAGTGAAGAAAAACAGTATGAGAAGCTGAGCATGAAGAAAGAGAAGCCAAAGATAGGCTGCAGGAGCAACTCAACAGAGATAATCCACTAAAACTTACTGCAGATGATGACACACTACAGTCAAGGCAATCCAGACAACACTCCCCAGAGACAGGAGAAAAAGCTCCAAATTTAGTTGCTGGAATGCCTCTACCTGACATAATTGAGTGTCCATTTATGTGCTTTGCTATAAAGAAGTTAAGAGAGCATGAATACATTGAATTAAGTTACTTCATGCCTGAGGTCTGGGAAGAAGCCACAAGAAACAAATTCTGAGATCTAGAATAGATCGAGGTTTTTCTGTGCAGTGGACTATGTGTGGGAACAATGTCTTTGATTTTTGCTGTCATGTGATTTACTGGACTGCCAGATGCTTGTGCAAAAAATGTCCTCGATTTTTGCTGTTACAGTGGCTCAAAAAACTGTCCCAATGTTTCATACTTTTTGAAAGATGACATTGGCATGAAGGATGAGAAGTACTTAAAATCCTAATTAAATCATGTAAAATACTATGGCATCATAGCTACAAAATAAATCTAGGTTTATGTAATGAAAATCAAAACTGATGGAGTGATGGCCATTTTAAAATATTCACTCATTGGAACAGTTTTTTGAGCATCTCTAATTTTTCAGGTTTATCCCTATTTTACTCAGAAATAAAGAGTAAGTTGCATGTGGGAATATAAACAAAGTCATGTGACCATGTTTAGATATATTTGGGAGTAGTTCAAGCTGGTTGAACCACATTTTGACCTTCAACCACCATTATGAAACCTATTCCTCCTACACAACACTCTACTGTTGCTTCTCTTCTTGCTCAAGGGTATTCTCTGCATCAGATTGGAGCTCAAACTGGTCTAGGGAAGTCTACTATTGGAAGGATTGGTAGAGAGTTGGAGATGGACAAGGAAAACCATTCTGGAGGCTGTCCTGCTAAGCTTACTCCATGTGATAAACAGGCTATTGTTTGACAAATCTCAACTGAGAGACTTGACACAGCTGTCCAGGCCACCAATTTTATCAACAACATCATTTCCAACCCTGTCTCGTCCCAGACTGTCCATGTTGAAGGAGGAGGAGTATCGGTCTACTACCAAGAGAAAAGTTCCTACGCTCAAAGCTAGACATCGACAACTATGGCTTAAATGGGCTCAGGAGCATCAGAACTAGACTATAGAGGACTGGAAAAGGATGTTGTGGACAGATGAGACAAAGATTAACAGGATTCAGTCAGATGGGAAGCAGTATGTATGGAAGCTATGAGGAGAAGGCATTTCAGACTGAATAACTACACCTACTATGAAGCATGGAGGAGGGAATAATCTCATGGTATGGGGCTGTATAGGTTGGAATGAAGTAGGAAAGCTTGTGGAGGTGGTGGGGATCATAAATGCAGAGCAGTACTGTGAAATTTTGGATGATGGAGCAAAGGAGAGCTTTGAAAAGTTGGAGATGGAGAAGGGTGCCCACTACTTTCAACAGGACAATGACCTCAAGCACAACTCCAAGAGGGCTGACAAGTGGTTTGAGGACAACAACTTTGATGTCCTTTGGTGGCCAGCCCAATCCCCTGATCTCAACCCTATTGAACATCTCTGGGAGTACCTCAAAGAGCAACTTAGGCAGTATGAAACACCTCCTTATGGTGTGCATGAATTATGGGAGAGGGTTGCAAAGGAGTGGGATGAAATACCACCAGAGGTATGCCAAAGACTAATAGAAAGCATGTCTAGAAGGATTCAAGCAGTTATCAAGGCAAATGGAGGACATACAAAGTACTAAATACTAAAATTAGAGATGCTCAAAAAACTGTCCCAATGAGTGAATATTTTAAAATGGCTATTGCTCCATCAGTTTTGATCTTGATTACATAAACCTAAATCCATTTTGTAGCTATGATACCATAGTATTTTACATGATTTAATTAGGATTTTAGGGACTTCTCATCCTTCATGCCAATGTCATCTTTCAAAAAGTATGAAACATTGGGACAGTTTTTTGAGCCACTGTATGTGATTCATTGGACTTCCAGATGCTTGTGTAAGCAATAGTAGGTCCAGATACTTAGTAAGCTGTAGCCTGTATCAGTGTGGAAAAAATGTCTTTAATTTTTGCTATCATGTGATTTACTGGACTGCCAGATGCTTGTATAAGCAATAGTAGGTCCGGACACTTAGTATGCAGTAGCCTGTGTCAGTGTGCAAAAAATATCTTCAATTATAGTATGTCCAGACACTTAGTAAGCAATAGCCTGTGTTAGTGTGTGAATATTGTCTTTGATTTTTGCTGTCATATGAATAGCCTATATCAGTGTGCAAAAAATATCTTCAATTGTTGTTGTCATGTGGTTCATTAGACTGTTTGTCTATCTAAATGCTTGTATAAGCAGCAGCCTGTATGCAAATGCTTATATAAGCAGTAGACTATATCAGTATGAAACAATGTCAACAAATAGATCTCAGACACACTGTGCTAGCAACAGCCCATATAAGCAAGTTAGTATTAGCAAGCAAAGTATTCACCTTAGCCAAAAAAGACAATATACTAGCACTGAAGCCCATCATAAATTTCAAAGAGTCCAAAGGAAAAGCAACCCAAGATGAGGACCTGGGCTGGAAATAATTATACATAGCCTCAATTAATTTCCTCAAGAACATAGTACAGGAGGAATAGCCCAAAAACATAATTGAGGCCATGCACATGTTTTTCTCCTGCCTAACCAATCATCATTTGTATTGATAGGACCCCATACAGGATTAGCACATCAATGGCAGACCATGACAGCATGGCACTGACTTGGGATACCTTAGTGCATGCAATCTGACCAATTTTGGCAATATTTGATGATCACATATGGCAAGAAGCAGATCCAATCAATAATAGCACCGATGACAGACAGAATGACAACTGACAGATGGCATTAATCATTGATGACAGCACTTAGTGATAGAACTCATAAGCTATCAAAAATGATGGACAGCTTGGCATTTGACCTTGGTAGCTGACAGTGCTTAGCACCTCAATTTAGCACTTGACATTGCTTAGCAATCTGGTCAGACAGCAGGATTGATGGATTAATAGTTTAGCATCACAATCTGCTGCCTGGCATTGCTTAGCACATTGAATGGACAGCAGAAATCTGAAACTATTGGAGCTATCCTATAAAATTTTCTGGTTCACTGCACTTTGGCATTATTAGTTACTTAGTGATGGTGAACTTTATGTAGTATAAAAAGTACTTACTGATTTATGCATCAGAAGGAGGATAGAGCTTCTTGCCCCCCACTCACTTCAGTCTATCCTATGGTTCAGATCTTGCTTGTGATTAGCAATGTTGATTAGTCAGCAGTTGTTGATTGATGCTATTGAATGGAACTTTTGCACTTTGCATTTATAGCAGGCATTGACATTGCTTAGAAGTTACTAAGCTTATCATGTTTTTGCTGCTGATGACGCCAACTGTGGTTGGGTGCACTGGACGTATACGCAGTACAATGCTGTCTCCAGCGCCTGGCATGCGTAGTTGTGAGGAGTCCTGACAGGGTCCCGGTGTGCTCGAGTAGAGGTAATACAACGATGCACTAGATTATAGCGCTTTGGGAGCTATCTGGCAGACGGTAAGCATCCTAGTTTAAGCAAAGATATTAAAGAAAAGACGAGTAGCGCAGCGTATTGTGTCCGTAGGTGGCACCGTAAACAACAAAGACAAGATAGATGAGGCTAGCGCCCGATGCAGCAACGAAGTCAAAGGAAGCTAGTGCAATTTGAACGCTAAGTATAACTTGTCTGCTCAAGGGGTTATGATTCGTTGTTATATACATGTAAAGTAGCTATTTTATATACTATGCGCTACCGTGTTTGCCAAGATACCAGTCCATCTATTCGTTGTTATATACATGTAAAGTAGCTATTTTATATACTATGCGCTACCGTGTTTGCCAAGATACCAGTCCATCTGCGGCGCTACCTCCTAGCACCTCTCCTCATGGTTTCCTCTAATGGCGACCTGTCAACAGCAACCTTTTACACATGGCTGACGGTGACCCAACGGCGTTATAACCCACGGCGACCAGCGGCGACTCTATATTGGCTTAGAATTGCATGAGTCTGCTCACTTTTATTATAACTCCAATTGGCCAGGCTGTTCCAGGGTATGGTCGGAAAATCTACGACAGACGCTGTGAGCGCTAATGTCAGTGCTACTCATTGTATCAGTTCCTGACAGATCCAGATATTGGATTTAGGTATATCCAGTGCCGCCGTCATTGATCCTTTTAGACTTCTGATTGAAGTGCCTCATCAAATGGCAGCGCCTGCTGCTGGCTCCTTCTGGAAGTGATCGGGGTTTAGTTAGAGTCCTCTCCTGCCGTCATGTTAGCACTATATGTTATGAGCTTCCTTTGCCCTTGGAATAGGTGAATGGAGTGTGCTGAAGGCCTGGTAGCTAGTGGTAAGTCCTGTAGTAGGTTGCCAGAGCTAAGGCTGCTCTATATTCCCAACTGGTCGCTAGAGTCCTTAGTACGTCAGGTGTCGGTTGGCCTATAATGTCCCTTGATGCGCTCAGTCTGAGTAGAAGCCTATCACCGCTTGTCTTGCCACACTTACTTTACTATTCATTTTATAGGTGCCTTTGTTGTTAGCACCTTATCTTTGCCAACTTCTTCATGTCCTTTTACTACTTTATAGATGTGATCTCTGGGACCTGCCCAGAACTCCCACTGTCAGAAGACTAGTCTTTGAACTGTGTCCAAACCTATTCTGAGCTTAGTCTAATGATGTGCCTATTCCTAGCAGATCTGACTAGCCACCCAGCCTACCCTTTCCACTTTCATCTCTTAGTAGTCAGCCTTGATGGGTCATATGCATGGACCTTACTCAGCATCGATTATTGTTAGTTACACTCCTTTACATACTGGGGCCTACTTAATAAACAGTATTAGTATTAGCACAGCCACCAATATAGTATATATAGGCAGCCTGTGGGATAGAATATCCTCAGGCTGAACAATAGCAGTGTTACTATGTTACTATTTGTGATATCTACCTATGCTATACAAAAGAGATAGCTATGATTGTACCTAGTGATATGCCACAATAGACCCAGTGAATAGAAATAAAATATATAAGATATGTAAGATATGTAAATGGGCATATGAGGTAACATTAAAACCCTGGTGGGGAAAGCTTGCCACCATTGCAAAGAAATACACCAAGTTGCACACTGTTTTAACAAGTAGGGAATTCAGGAAAGGCAGAGGAAGAGGAGAAAGAAACTATTGGGAAAAGATTAGAGTCCAACTTGTCTAGCTGCAATATGTTGAACCTGTCCCCATATTTGGCCTGCGAGATGAATGGAGGCCAGGTGCCAGCTAGACACAAAGAAGTGAGCGAGGTGGTTACTTTTGAAAAGTGGAGTATGTTCTGGTATGCTGCGCAGGATCAGTTGGCTGACATCCGGAATTTGCCCTAAGTAGTAAGCTGAATATTGAAGTGGCAATATGCTTGGATCGTCATGAAAGAGGGACTTAGCAGTCAGGATGATCTCAGACAAAACATGATCACTAATAATGCCTTTTTTGACTAACTCAGCACAGCGTAACAACATTCCCTGTAAGACTGCTGACTGTGCTTCAAGTCTGTAAGGAGCAAAATGTAAATACTCAATGAAGACATGGTGTTTGTCCTCCACCACATTTCCACATCCAAACCTACATATGAGCAGATCTCTCTTTCTTCTTGAGTAGAGTCAAAGTGCGGTTGGCAGCTGTCCTAAATGTGCATAGAGCTGTATTATGGCTGAGTAGCATGCAAGGGATTGCAAATAGAGAAACTTGGAAGGTGCAGTCCAGTTGTAGACTCGATGGCAAGTTTGTAGGCCTGGGTTATGTTCAATAGCCAGAGCTGTCAAGTTGGAGATCATCCATTCTAGAAAGTTGTGCATGTTGGACTCAATCCAGCCATTTGTTTGGCTATGTAGTGTGTACTAATCCATAAAGAAAGTGGAGATAGGAGCTATTGGAGTATTGCGCTTCTTCTGAGCCTCCACAGTATGATGATCTACTGCATTATTAAGGCTCAATGAGAGAGATGACTGAGACAAGTGATTCTTGGTGTACCGGATACTCATGTCCCTCTGACCAATCAGTGCCAGGATCCAGCAATAATAGGAGCAACCATTTGAGTGCCGGAGCCAAGCATTGAGGTTGGCACCCATTTGGCTGTCTTCAACTATTCATACTGAGTTAAGGTGATCAGAATGGATGAGACCGCTAGACTGAGTCAAGCTTGCCACTATGATTCCTGCAATTAAACCCATTAGTTCACCATGTAGAATGGAGATATTCTGGCCTTGAAGCCTAAATGTAACCGTCATTGGGCCTGTTGCTGCTGCTATGACTGACTTGGGGTCAAATGGGCATGTGGAAGCTGGAATCATTGAGCTGTCCAATCCCCAGTTATTGGTACTAATGGCCTCAGGCATCGGGGAGAGCGAGCGGAGAAGTGCAAATGCCATGATGAAGTTCTCTGCAAGATCTCTTCTGACCTCACAGAAGAGTAGTAGGTCCAGTTGTCCACTGTAAAGCATGTCAATCCTGGCTTTATTGAACAACTCACTTATGTAGCCCCAGTTCCTCTTCTGCACAGTAGACCACCTGCCTTCTGGTAACATACCTATTCTGAACGTAATGATCCCATCAACATTGTTAGCACCCCACACTCCAATGTCCTTCATTGACCAATACCCCATTGACTTGATCGATCTGATTGCATGTCTGACGGATAAGTTTGGAGGTTGTAGGTGAGGTCTCACTAGGGAAATTGCATGAGAGATGGAGCAGTTCCTATCCAAAATGTGACTCTGATTAGTCTGTCTCAATGAGATGTTCAACTTAGCTAAGCATTCTTGCACAATGATTCAAGTGGACAAAATGGTGTCTGCAAATCTGGTCAATTGTTGGCTGAGTCCTCTTCTATCCAGGAAGTAGCAGCACTGATTGGTCTGACACATTCAGTCCACCAGCATAATGTGCACTATGAGGTGGTAGGCTGGGATGTGATGATTCAGGTTCCTTACTAAGCCATCCACTGCAATTCCAGCATTAATATGGGCAATCAAGAGGAATTCAAATCTGCCCAGTTTGAGTGGCAGCGTGGCTATTACAGATGATGGTCGGAAAGGTAGCCCTAAGCGTTCATGAACCTGTTGTATGATCCAGTGATCCAATCTAACTGTGTCAGCCTGATTAATTAATTGAAGGAATAAGAGTGCTCTGCATCATGATACCATATTCTGCGATATGATTTTCTGAATTAGGATGAAGGATGACCAAATGAAAAAAATAGGAAAGACAAAGGAGTCAACTATATCACACACCTCTGTGTACTGTGCCTTGGGATCATCAACCTGAGTTCTGAGGAAGCTGAATTCTTCAGTCTATATGGGTACATTGTGCTCTGTAATGACCCATGGATCAGTTTCTGTGACATTGGTAATTGACAGGAACTGCAATGTTTTGGGTGGTGTTCCTGGACAATTGAGTATATGAGCAGTCATCTTCATCTAGGATGTCAACTACACATAACAGAATTGAAACCTCTCCATTTCTAAAGTGAAACACCTCAGAGCTTCATGTGACTTGGCAACAAGGTAGCTGTTGTCTGTTGCCTCAGTCATGACTACAGTCAAAGAATGCAAGTCTACCGGTAAGTGAGGGTTATCAACCTGATTGGAGCCACTTCTGACCACCACCACATTGGGGTCATCTTTTGCAATGTCATCCAAGTAGTGATGACTGAGACTGGTGGTGATTGTGGACTTGATTGGGGACATGGGTCTGTCTTGCTTTGTCACACCATTCACTATAATGGGTTCAGCAATGCCAAAAGCAGTGTGAGAAAAACACCTAGTCCCTGATTGTGCTGCCCAATCTAGGTCACATACTGATGATGGCAAGCCATACACAATACACATGTTGTAGAACCCGTCTGGTGAAAGGTAGTTGAAACCTTTTATCTGATTTCTCTTAAGCATATATACCGTCGTACCACTCTTTTTGCTCCAAGTCTTAAGGCCAGCAAGGAAGCTCATGAGATCCTGAGTTTGTACTTCTTGCTGGGTGGCAACTTGAGTTTCAGGAATGATACTGAGTCAAGCTGCATATGGTGAAAGTTTGAAGTTTAGCCATGTCATGGGAGAATTAGCGAGAAAGTTGGAGATCAGAAGGCCCCTCAAATTTGTGAATTCTGTGTGCACACCTCTTTTGTGAAAATAGGTCAAATGAGTGTCAGTAAGAGTGCTAGAAAAGCGAGCATGAATGACAACATAATTGTGTAGGTCCAAGACCAACTGTAAGGCAGCATCAGACAAGTTCTTAACACACTATTTTTCCCATCCATCTGGCCCTGAAGATGGACATGGGTTCTCTTTGTGAAGCATAGCCCTGAAATTGGCAATTGTGGCTGCCACTGGCCATATAAATGGGTCCTGCTTGACCTTATGATGCACTTCTATAACCAATGGCATGTTCAGCCAGGGTTTAGGTTTGCTAGAGGGAGGCAATCAACTATAGAGATCCTCAAAGTATTGTCTAGTGAGATCCATCACAGTTCCAGGATCTGTAATGATAACTCCTAGTTGTGTGCCTGAGTTTAGTGCTGTGGGGAGTGAGACAAATTTTAAGGAACCACTCATCAGTCTTTTAGAGGAACCCCCTGCCAGTGTGCCAGAAATCTGACTCCAATCATATCTACAAGCTCATTTGTCAATAACAGCCTTCTTTGTGGCATGTAGCTCCTGATGGAGAGTTTGTCTGGCCTCAATCAGGTAATCCAAGAAGGATATTCTAGTGGGCTTGAGCCACAAAGAGAACACACCCCAGAGCTTGGTATGTGTTGCGATTGAGCCATGAGAGAGATTGTGAGCCTACCCCCTGGCCATGGAAATTGCACCACCAACGTGCTGTATTCTTGAGACTATCTGGCAGATGCATGGTAATGTGACCTCCTTGTTGGAGTGTTTGAAAGGTGTGATGTGTCCAAAGGTGGTGATGGCTGCTATCTCCAATACAGTTGTTAACTTGGCATATCTGTTCATAAAAGCATCATCATCAGTAACTGCAAGTTCAAAGCTAGGTTTATTGGCTTCAATCAGGAGATCAACTTTACTTGAAAACTGCTCAGACTTGTGTTTATTGGACTTGGTGGGATATTCAATGTGTGGTGATGGTGCCAGCATATAAGGAGTATATTGAGACATTGGGTCATGTCATTGGCCTGGTATCTGAAGAACCACATGTGCTACAACAGGCCTATGGTCTGTGCCTGGAATCCAGGAGATATTGGTTCTAATGTCAAAATCAGCCAGGTTAATGTGAGAAACTATAACCCTATTAATGATATTTCCACCATCTTTAGAATGCCAGCCCTGGCTAGTCCAATTGATTAGTCAGTTTCTCTCCAGGCTGTGCTGCCAGAGATTTATGCCCTTAGTCTTGATCAGAAAGCACAAGAGGCAACATTTTGCTACAGCATTGTCTGCTGCATGCTCCCTGGCATTAAGGCTTCCAAAAATAGACCAGGACGTCTGGGTGTGACAGATAACATTGGTCAGCTGCGGCCAAAAATCATAGGACAATTTGTCTAGATCTGGGTTACAAGGCACATATACAGTGAAGACCCAATGTATAAATGAGACATTTGATGAGGAGGGAATAACAATGTCCAGGGCAACTATGTGACCCCAGAGAGAGGTATGGTTGAGAGGAACACATGCAACTACTTGAATATCCTTATGGATGCCTATAATAGCACCCTATTTTGCTAGCGGAGACGCTGCACATTGGACACTATACTCCTCCACCACTTTGTAATTGGAGACAGGGAGCCTTGAGCTCACGTGCGACCTAGTCTTAGTTTCCAACAGCACAAAGAAATGAGGCATCAACTTGAAAATCAACTAAGCCATGCAGGTCAGCTTCATTGGGCTTACAAGCCCATTAGTGTTCAGAGCGCACATGCTAAACTGGTATTGAGGTGTAGCGGGCATGGCATGCACCCATGTGACAAGAAATGTAAGCAAGAATAGAAGACATATTAAACAAGCCTATAGACAAGAGATCAAAATGGACATATATTGTGACGTGTAAGATGTAACAAGTGTGTGACTTGTCAATATTTGATTATCCTTAAGATAACCCAATGGTGGAGCAGTTTTCAAGAATGGTTTGTAAGGACAATAACAAGATGGAGTGACAAAAGAATGAACATTGAAAAATGCAGGAAATGACAGTGTAGAGTATGGTAAGGCCTTCAATATCCCACTCTTCATCATTTTCCATACATTCTGACAACCAGAGAGCTTGGCCCTTGAGGCAGAGTCACTAGACAGTGCAGAGCGGTTTCTAACCAGAGAGACTCTGGGTGATTGGGCACTCATGTTAATACCCTGACCACAAAGTAGAACAGAGGAATCGGAATGCACCATATCCTTGCTCAATATAGCCTTATCTGTTTGGAGTGACATAAGACTGTCCATTGAGCTCAATGTCTTCTGCTTTTTGGACTGCAATGACTCTGCCCTGGAATTGTGCATATCCTGGTCTGATGGTGTCAGCTCAACTATCATGGAACAAGACTGATCTTGCAGAGAAGGAGTGAGATCCCTCTTCCGCTACCTCCCATACTCTCTGAGATGCCACTCTATGCGGCGGACACCCATGCACCCCATTTCCTTCTCTCCCGCCCTGATGCTGGATGATGCTGGACAATGCCAATGATGCTGGGGGTTGCCAATGGATTCCCATGGATGCCGACAGATACCAGCAGATATCCAGTGGATGCTGATGGATCCACGACGGATGCCAACAGGTCACAATGGCTGCCAACGAACTCCAACAGATGCCAGCTAATGGCCAGCGGATGGCTGCTGATGCCAACGCCCTTTTCAAGCCACGAAAACTCTTTTGGGAGATATGCCACCCCCCTTCCACCTCAAAAAATCTATACGGGAACCTGCAGAAATGTAGGTGGGTGTCCATTCATTGTGTTATCCAACCTTTGAATCTATCCGTTAGTAATGGACCTGTGGTGCAATGGTTAAATATGTGTTCCATTGCTGAAGGCTTTTCCAAGGCCAGGGGTTTGATTCCCCCCCACGCATACGGCGGGCCAGATGAAGTTATCTTTTTCCTTGGTCCAACCAGACCCTGTGGACCTGCGTAGGCCTCCGTGGATGTCCGCTGGTGCCCTGTGCAGGCCTGTGTGGGCCCATATAGATTTGAGTCCGTCGACGTACGTTTGCATAAATATCTGCTGGTGGCTTGCGTAGGCCTGCGTAGATTTGCAGGGCTCTTTTGTGGACGTATGCTGGTGTCAGGGGTGGGAAAAAGAGGGAAGGGGAGACGTGCAGCCTCAAGTTATTGCAGGGAGAAATGGAGAGGGGAGGGAAGTGGGGAACCTTGAGAAGGGTTTATTCATGCCATGAAGTCCACCAATGGAGGAGGTTTTCACTCATGGGCTGATGCCTGCCGGCGGCCACTGATGCACATTGATGTCCGCTAGTGTCTGCTGGCATCCACCGGGCCTGCGTGCGCATGTATGTGCCCACCTTTTATCGATCCACTGGACCGTGTCATACAGCACATTGTGACATGTCCACGGCTCTGTATTCTACGGCACTGTGGGGACTGCTCTACTCCACTGTAGCGGACTCTGCTAGACATGTATGGTACGGCACAAAGTGAGCTCCTATACAACATATGACATGTACTGTTGTGACGTCTCTATGTAGTTGCTGCTGCTGCTGCTTCACCTATTACCACTTTGTCTGTTATTGCTGCCATCACTACCACTTCACCTGCCTCTGCTGTCATCATCTCTTCTTTTAAAGTCGATACTACTATCACAATCATTTCATCCCATATCAGCATGGGCTGGCTAGTGTCTGCTGCCACTTCAATTTAAGTTTCTGGTGTCACTATGTTCCTGCATTAGTGCACTGCTAACAGACCTCTCAACTGATTGATTCCTTGCATAAGCTCTGATGAGATATGCTGGGACAGTCCTTGCTGGATGAGGGCAAGTGCTGAGAAACTTCTATCCAACAACAGTCAGTACTTGTGCATCCTTCCTGGACTTGAAGATATATTAGGTATATAGTATGGGACATAGAGTCACTTACACATAACATCTTTATAGAACAATGCCAATGCATTCAATAGCCAGTTCCTCCTCCATAAAATCTGTAGCTGTGCTGCCTCCACTTGCCATATTGCCTGCCATACCTCCTATATCTCTGACACCCCAGGTGCCACATTGTCTGACTCTTGATTCTTGATATGCTCTACTCATGCCCACAAACTAGCCAACTCATCTTTAATAGCCATGTGTGCCACTAAAGCGGCGTCCCTGTCTTCAAATGCTCTGTCTCTATCATAAATCACCGTATTCTACTCTTGCCACATGGCCTCCTGAGCATACTATTCCTACAGAAGATCCTCTTGCATGTGATGCAACTGTAAGGTTATTTGGTGCTCATTTGCCAGGGCCTCCTGCAGATACTGGTATATTTTCTCATCAATAGATAGTTGGGCAGATATCAGGGAGATTTCATGGATATCTAATATGTCCAAGCTTAGGGACCTATACATATACTTGTACCCTACTACTTCCACTGACTCAGTCAAGGCTCAGCACTTTCTCTTGTCCTGTTGTAGAGACAATGCTTCTACACTTCCTCCTTGCAACAAACTCTCAGCTTGCACCTCAACTGACTCCATAGCCTTCGATAAACTCTCAGACTGTGCTCCACTTGACTCCCTGCCCTTTGACCTGGGCACATTACCCGCACTCAATAATTTTGTATTCACATGTTTGTATATATGATTAAATACTATTGAATCTGAATTTGTTGCCTCTCTGAAGTATGGCTCTAGTAATGCTCAGTGCTTTTCCTTATCATGCCAAGTCATTGGTGCTTCCTCTGTCAATGCAGATGATGCTTTGTGCTTCCCCTTATTCCTCTGTATAGTTGATGCCTTTGCCTTCCTTCCTTTTGATGAACTCCAAGCCAGTGCCCCATCTGACTCCTCAGTCCTCAATCTGAATGCACTAGCCAACTGGCTTAGCACTCAGATCATGTCCCACTCCTGTTTTTTGCTTATGCAAGATGCCCTCTATGCCTGAGTCATGGAGCATCGCTTGTGCCAGGCTCGACAGAAAATACAAACAGAGTTATCCCTGCAAGACTTTGCTACCGGCGCCTTAAACTCACATAGCTCACCTTGATGTGAGCATAACAAGCACTGGTGATGGTTAGAATGCACAACCAGGCCAGGAAAACACTCATAGAACTCTTGTTCTGACACCACTTGAGAGTGGGAGGGCCACAGTGCCAGTTTTGAGCCACAGCAAATTGCTTTGGTGTTACCTTGGCTTGAGGAATCTGCTTTGCTGCCAGGACTAGCTGTACCTTATCGGGACCAAGAACAGGCTGTTCAGTATGCATTGATGAGCTTGCAGCAGGTACTAATTGGACTGAGCTGCTCAGGCCAGCCATCTGCATGCTCCTCCTCAGTGCCAATGAGTTGGATATTAGTGTTGATGAACTTGACCCTATAGATCAGCCTGCCATCTCTAAGTGGGCATGCCAGGTAAGTATGCAGATATGCCAGAAAACTACTTATACTGCTAGAAAAGGTCTGCTATCCGCCGCTCATCCAGATGGTGCTTGTATATTTCTCAGCACTCCTTGTAGCATAGCCATGAAGCAGTAAAGTTATCATTAGGTGTAGGTGGCATGGATGAACAGTTAGGGGTAGAGTAGTGCAACATGGTCAAAGAAAAAGAGATGGTCAAAATGTTTTTGTTATTTACCCTTTTATTATGATGGCATCAAGCTTCTACTTCTATTACCACTATAAAGACATAGCCACTGCTACATTGCTTAGATAAATAAATAAAAATAAACCCCAATTTTGTATATAAGTAATGATAAGAGTGTTGTGTCTATACAGATAGTTTTGAGTTCTTTATAAAGTTCATGTATTTTTAACTAATATTTTTCAATAAGTGCATTTTTGTTATTTATTGTTCCATGAGTTGAAAATAGCACATGCACCACTTATATAAGATAAAAGTCATAAAAATGAATATAAAGGATAGATAGGAATGTTATTACTCACTTAGACTCCTTGCCAGCTGCATAAAATCTATGCAGTGTGTTGTTTCAAAGCTCATACCTCAAATGGTACAATAGATTACCAATCACATACAGGGTTGATCCTAAAATGCTCAGCATTTAGCAGATTCACATGGAATATGATCACTGAATAGACTCAGCTGCTCAGCATGCATCTACACACTAACATTACTATGTGTCTCCTAATATTTGGACCCCTCCATTTGATGTAACAGAGATTGTTACTTATTAGTAAGGTGCTATTTTACCATCTGATTAGATCATGAATGATTGAGATATTTGAGATTCTATAGAATACCATTTAGCATCAACAAAGATTCTATATTCTGTTTTGCTGATTATCAGCAAGCATGACCTTTGGATTCACTATTCTCAATGACAAGATACAGCTGACTTAAACCATATTTTGAATACAGATATCCTGGGGTCAAGACAGGTAATATATAATACCTCCAATATCAATTTTAATGCTGATTATGATTGGTTGAGGCATAACTATATTTTCTATTTTTTTTGAACAGAATGTAAACTTCTCTTTTGTCCAAGTTTTTTGTAGATATAAACACCTATTGTTTGCATGCAATATCTTGTTTTCTTTATCTGACATTTTTTCCAACCATTCTTCCAGTTCACCCTCTTTGAACTCCCAGTCAAATGCTTTGTATACTGTTTTCATCACAGCAATAGCATTATCAAACTGCTGTATGCCAAGATTATTTAGTTTTATTGACTGTTTAAGGTATTTACACTTCCTGTTAAATTCACTATATGTAAGGGCGACCTCTAGAGGCTGTGGCTCAGTCACACAGCTGGCAGAGGGAGATCCAAAGTGTATTAGAATATATACTGACAATATCAAGGTAGCTACTTACCTGGCAGAGAAAGATCCAAAGAGAACAAGTCTGGGGATTCCCTATGCCAGGTTGGACGCTTCTGGGGCCTCTGAAGCATGGGAAACAACTGTACAGTACAACAAAACCTTAAAAACTCGAAAATTGACTAACCAAACAAGTGTGCAAACAAGGGAGGAAAACTCCGGACTTTAGAAGTCAGAAAGGCAAACTCCGGCTTATCTAAGCAGCCTGGAGCGGTGCTGAAGGCCCCACACTTGTCTGAGTGATAGCTAAAGAACCAGAGCATCTCAAAGGTTGAGAATAGTACTAACAGATAGTGTTGAAAAAGTAGTAACAGCAAGATGAGAGAATGATAGAAGAAATAAGGAAGTGAATGAAAGGAGAGTGAAGAAATAAAGAGTGAAAGAAGGAAGGAATGAGGAGTCCCCTGACACTATATATCTATCAGCCATCTTCAATATGTGTAGCATCATTAAATGCTCACTTTATAGATCCTCCTACCTTAAATAGAGACAAATCTATGTTTGATATTGCACTATACACTGTGAATGTTGCTTCCTTGTTCATCATCTTGCCATTCTCATCTGCTAGTAGTAGTCTTCATATTTTTGGGCTTTTATACTGCTATACAACTACCATACTTTTTCATTCTGGGTTCTTCACAAGATATTAAATCTATGTGTAGATGCAATACATCTATATTTTTATTTTACCTGCAAGATGTCATGAAATCGTGCTTCTCCTCAATGCTCATCATATTCAACATGCTCAACATGTCGTTCCAAAGTACTTCCTATGTCAATGTTTATTTAAATATTTTTTTATAATTCTGAAATGCTTCATTCAGTATGTACTTGCATTGCTTTTGTCATACTTGTTGTCCATTTTATATATGTATATGCAATGATAAGATAGGCTACAGGATATCTGATGAGCTGATACTGTCTCGTGTCACATGGCAGCTGTCTATTATAAGCAAATTTTTGGAGTTGACTATCTGTATGGCTTTTTATTCTCATGTCACCTTGTATTGGTCTAATGCAGGCAACATTTATAGGTCGACTGTCTGTCTGGCTTTTTAGCAATTTGCAATTTAGATATATTTTATCTCTCCTATTCAATGTGTTTGGAAATAATAAGATCAACCTGATTTATTAGATCTCCCTATTTGTAAAACCTCTAACTGTCTCTCAAGCAACTTCTTTTCCATAGATTCTGTTATAATCTGATCCTTGACACCTAAATAATACAGACTATTCGTTAGTCTGATAGTCCTCAGTCTGTAGATAAATAACTATATTTTCTGTACCTAAATAATACAGACTATTCGTTAGTCTAATAGTCTAAGGTACAATTAGTCAAATGTATAGTATAGGTATTCGAAATGAGCTCACCCTCAGTCTGTAGATAAATGACTGAGAGTGCATTCTGTATCGTAGCTCAATATATGTGGTCCATGACAATGAAATGTAGTACAAAGGAAGTGTGATCTAAATGTGATATGAAAGAATGGTGGCTGTAATGTTATGATTGTGATGGAGATGCGATTGATGTGAAAGGGTGGTGGTCAAAGCACACCTACAGTGTCGAGATCTTAACAGATTCTCTCATCCCATAAGACTGTATTCTTTTTCTTTAATTTCAAAGCATGTGCATTTCCATGTCGATATCTTCTTATTCTATTATATTATATTATTTTATTTTGGCTTATAGATTGTCTGTTTCCTGAATACTAAATGAGTTACTTTGCTTCTATTATATTTTAAAATTGAAATAAGCTAATTTAAACTGACTGATTGGTTTGCCTATTTGTATTATCTATATATTACTCTATTATTACTATGGAATTGAACAAGGCTAATTCAAATTGACATTTTGGCCTGCCTATTAGCATTTCTTACTTCTTACACTATTCTGGCTACATATTTCTTAGTATCTGACTCTTTCTGCTTGTTCACCTTTCTATGTCCAGACTCGCTAGTCTGGTGAAGTTACGGTTTCTTACGCAGATGTTGATGTTCAATTTGTATTGATTTTCTCATTTAAGCATGTATTAATGGTTCTTTATCTATTTACTGAATGGCTGGCTCAAAGCTTCTAACTCATCATTAGCTTTGTTTATATATATATATATATATTTGTTTTAAATATTTTTTCTCCTATATTTAGCTTGTATATCCAGTTTATTATGCAACTATAAGTACCTGTACTATTATATTTGGTTTATTTGTCCCTTGTTGCTTTTGACATTTATGTGTCTATTAGTATGCTAGTATATCATAAAACCTGCATGCTGTAGTCTTCCTTATCCTCACTCTTCTGCTCTATTTATCTCTCACTATATTTGTTTCTACATTGTTATATTTGATACTATTATGCCTCTATGCAAAAACTTGAAGAAGTTTACAGATAAACTGGAAAATTTGATGCATCTTTTGTATGAACAGCTGCAAGCTTTGTAAGTTTCTATCTACCTATCTACATTTTATTCTTATACTGATATATTTGACTAAGCAATGCAGACCAGTTGAACATGTGAATTATATAATTGATTATATATATAACCTTGACATATGCTATCAGTATCTTTGCAGCTGTGTTAGTCAGCAACTTGCCTGTCAACGCCAATTTTACATCTTCCTCTTTAGTTAAGCACAAAATTGGTGTAGCTTGTAATATATACATTCTTGTATATTATGGTGATTTCAATGATTGCTTATTATTTGTAGTAATAGTACGCCCTCTATGCCTTTGCCAAAGAAGAAAAAGGCAGGTGGCCCTTCAATTGTAGAGTTCCCAGTTATGTGTATACTCATATTATATTCTTGCCTTTTAGTTGACTGCATATTGTTTATTTAGATATGCCTTAGAGAAGCTTTTGGCCAGTATATATGATGTACTGTCCACATCAACTAGGCAAACTATATTAGTCAAATTACATTATTTGTACTATGTTCTACCTGAAAATGTTGTTTCTTGTATATCTGCAGGTGCAGTCACATCTTTTCAGCTAAACTTCAGGCTGCAGAGGTCACAAAATTGACTACACATATCCTTTCTAATATAAAGGCTAAAGCAGACAATAACTCAGTATCTGAAAGTTCTCCAGATAACAAAAAGAGCATTGTATCTCTTGTAAAAAGCAACAATTTGCTGGAAGAGTCAGTATTTTTTAAATGAATTTATTGTAAATACTACTCATGCATTGTATCTTTTATTTTTATTTTTATTCATGGTATTGGTACATCTTATGTTGTCTGCCCAATTATTGGATGACAAATTCTACACTACTAGTGAACCTATTGTTGATAAAAATACATCCAATGACGGAGTTGACAGGAGTAGCTTTGAGTTGTTAGAATTCTCCAATGACAAAGCTAATACGGCAGACATAGTTGTCTCAGACAGTGTGCCAATTGCATATGTCAATTCTGATAACAAATCTTTGGTCTTTGCTGTCTCTATCAATAAACAAGAGTGTGCTGATAATAACAAAGATTGTCATGTTATGAAAGATGCCAGTATTTATGTACATTGTGTCACTATTAAACAATAATCCTGTTAATGTTAGTGCTGGTGAACATTATGATATTGAAGAGTAGTATTTTATTATTTGCTTGCTTGATTTCTATATTCTAATATTCTTTTTAGTTAGATTTGACAATGCTACTGATCCAACTATTATGGTTACTAATCCTCCGATTATGCAGCTGGACATACAGGATCTTATGTTCTCTGCTATATACAGTATGCTTCCCTATTTTCTGTATCTCTGTTTATAGTATCTGCATTGCAATATGTACTGTTCTGTTTCTATTTATTGACATATTTTTTGCACAGTAGTATGTTTAATATTATACTATATAGATATGATAAACAAATCAGTGATGGGTCAGTGTGATTTGCATATATATTGGCCATGACATCGAAGATGTCTAAAGAAAATACAAAGTAAGTGCTTATGTTGTCTTGTTTATGTGCATTGTTGTTATACATATATATAGGTCTTTGATTTGAGGCCTCTTGTGGATCAAACATGGCTTATACATACATTCAGCTCACATATATTCAGATAATCTTACTGCCAAATCTTGTTGCCTTGCGTTAAACAATAGAAGTAATGCTTTTTGCATCAACATCATGTTTAATGTCATATCTGCTTTTCATCTCTTTGATTCTAGCATAGAAGTTGGCAGTTACTTGTCCTTCTATAAACAGAAAGGATTGATGATTGTACTATTCCAGCAGGAGTTCCTACGTTCTATGGCCAATGTTGGAAACATGTTGGATTTGCATTCTGATCCTATGGGCTCTTATTCAAGCTATGGAATGGCCTTTGTAATCAGAGGTGAAGGAAAAAGCATGTCCTTCAAAAACTGTAAATTTTCAACTTGTATGTAGCATATCTTTGTATTGACTTCACTTTGTAGTGGGTAGCTACTTAGTGCCTGCTCTTTTGAAGCCTTCTATAATAACCAATGATTCAATGTTTTTTGTTAAATCTGCTTCTATCATACTAACTTCAAAGTTCAAGAATTCTATAAAAGCAGTAATAAATTATAAATTGAAAGATGTGTCTTCTATATCATTATTTGTTGACTTCTTTATTTATTTATTTATAGTTTCTATATAGAATGATCATTTGAAAACTGGATTTGCCTTTCAATTTTTGACTGCTAATTTCAATGCTATCGCTAGTTGATGCTCATACAATGGCAACTTGTCTGATATTTCTAAGAGGTCCGTTATTGCTGTGGATTATACAGCTAGATGGTTTGAAGGTTCTTCTTCAGTATATGTTGACCATTTATTATAATATTATTATTGATTATTTATTTATCTATTTTTAGATTCCTTTTGACTAACATCAAGTTTGTTGTGGTTCTTCACACTCCTGATCTTGTTGTGATTGGTGGTGTAGGTACCAGACACATGGCATCTTTGATGAAACCTAGTGATTTTGAAGGTCCTGAATCTGGCATTCTAAGAGGGTTAAAAGATGTTTCTTTTTCTAGTTTTGTAAATGGTATACTCTCTGATCACTGTAGTGCCAGCTCCAGGATATCTTTTGTTGCTGGTCAGACTGCTTCTCTCTAGTCTGATATTGGTAGATTGTATACAAATCACGGTGCTACCAAAGGGAAAAGATAAAAATAAAAAAGCAATCTGATTGCTGGCATATGAACTACATATAGTTCCTTCAGTTTTCCATGCTTGTCAGTATAATTTTGATTTTGTTGTTTGCTACGTTCTGATCTCTTTGTTTTTTTGCTTTGCTAAATTATCTTGTACTATTTTTTGCATACATCACTCTGTTTGACTATAAAATTTAGAGTGATGTAATGAATTGACATTATTTACAATGTGCCAGTAGTCTTGTGTAAGAGTATTATAGACAGAGTATTATAGACAGATAAAACCAACTTGGTATGACCTTTATATTCATTGATATTATAGTGTATATTTACTGTTTGACAGATTTACTTGCTAAAGAATGTGTTATCTGTTGTGTATGACTAATTCTTGTTGTTCTAATTTGTCCATAGTTGATCAGATATCAATCTAAATATAGGCCACCATTACATATATATTTTATTTATTGAAAATGTTGAATTTTTATTTTACATATATATATATATGTGGCATATTAATGCCTCTAAACTTTCATCTTGTCCTCTCTCCTGTCCTCTCCACACACATGCATACTTTCTAGTATTTTTGTTATATGTTTGTAACTTCTCCTCATCCTCACTTATTAAATAAGGCTTTTACATCTTGTTTCTGGTTTACTAATGCACTGAATAAGACGCAGCAATCTATATGAGTGAACGTTGTTGACTCATTTATTATTGATGATACCATTAGTACATGCTATTGTTGTTTTGTAGCAACTTGTTAGCCGTATAATTACCAAAGAAGCTACATTTTCTCTTGCCTACAAGAATAATTCTTCTGTTTTGCACTCTTATGGTAAGAGATAATATGCCCATAATATCTGAAAAGATCCTGACAGATGCTTGATTCTGGATTCTCATAGCTTATCATGTTGTAGACATATTTGAAATGATAAATAGGGGGCTATTCAGAAACTCTCTTCATCTGATCTCATAGTTGACAACTACAAAGCAGTATGTATCATTGTTTCTAATAGCTTTGGTCAAGTACAATATTTTATATATGACCTAGCCTATGGAAAGCCTTAATAATATTTCTGCTATACTGAAGAGATCCCAGAATGCCCTAAACTCTCACATATGTGCACTTCAATCCAAGGCTTGTAGAGATAAACAATTTGACTCTTCCATGTATTATCTGTTAGAAGGCAGCCTCTTGATTTGTTTGTACTCAAGTTTCACTCGGCATGTTGGGAAAAAAATATTGTCACTATACTCATCAACTTGACCTCTGTGGCCCTGCATTTGGGATGTCTTCTCAAGATACATTAATATCTTGTATGTGTATTGTTAATGCTGAACATATTGGTGCTCATATTAGGGAAATTTATTTTTATCTAAGGACATTGAGTCTATTGAGAGTATAATAGTTTTTAAGTACAATACTTTTTGGTTTATAGATTGTTACTTAAATCTTAGATTTTGATATCACAGGTCAGAGAATGACCAGTCTGGGCTCATACATATTTGCCAAGTTCATGGTTCAGCTTCTCAAGATTGTACAACTGTTTTTCATAATTCTTTGTATATTACATTGGCTATATTGCCTCTTATATTACTCAATCCTCATGAATAGAAAACAGTGTTTAAGATGTGATTGTTCTTTTGCATGCCATATTGATAGTTAATTGTATTATTAACATGTTAGTTATAGAATTACATAAAAGAGCTAGAATGACCTACTGCTATAGTGAAAGCTGATCAGGCATTGTAGAAGGTGTTGTTTTCTGCAGCTCTGGAGGGAAACCTCCTACAGGAACTCAGATCTGCATTTCAACATCTGGAGAGTATAATGAGGGATGCCACGTCTTATTGGCTAAAACTTATAAATAAGTCTTTGAGCATTGATGATGCTCAAAAGTAGATCAGTAGCAGATATGGTTTATAGCTACTGACCTATGTAAAAATGTGTTGGGCATGCTAAGGTTGAGGGAGTCCTAGGCAGTTTCTAGAGAATAAGTCAAAAAATTAATTAAATAGTAAGATTTGGTGAAGGTCGGTAACAAGAGTTGGCAGGAATATGCAGCAAGAGAGATGCACCAATGACAAAGTGCATTTAAAAGATAAGAGGAGACAAACACAAGTAAGTGCAGCAGAAAATATAGTAGGGAAATTAGAGGCTTAGCAACAACTAAGCTGCATGATGCCTGTCATAGATGCAAGATGCATAGGTTCTATAAACATAACTGTGGCAAGCAGGCTAGAAGTGCTCAGACAATTGGCAACTATGAACTTAGTCAGCTCAAAAGAAATCTGAACCGTAAGGTGAACTAAGGGGTGTAAATGGAGTACTCTGTTCTGTTTGCTAACTAGTAACAATGGTAAATATTTATAGTAAAATGAGTTCACCATTGCTAAGTAACTAAGCGTCACCAAGGAGTGGTGAACTGAAAAGAGTGTAAGTAGTTGCTATGCATTAAACTAATTATTAAGGAGTTAACAAGAATACTGTTTGTTCAAGTAACAAAAAGGCACTAAGTGGTGCCAGACATCAAAATGGAATGCCAAGCTGTTAGTCACAGAGAAATATCATCATTCTTACTAATAAGTGCTGCTACCAGCTAGCAATACCACATGCTGCCTAAGTGATGCCATCTGTCAATGCTTGTCAATGGCATGATGCCTGCTGTCACTTGTCATTCTAGCTGCTGTTAGTGCTCTCACTGATCAGTACGTCACTTGCTGTGCATAGCCATCAGAAATGGCTTAAAATAGCATGTGCCAAGTTCAAAACAAGTGCAGCAAAGTGTCCAGAGCTGATGCCAAGCCTGCCATTGATATGCCTAGTCTGTATGGAGTCCTATCAGTATTCCTATTATTCTATCTTTGCAATCTGATGTAATTAATCAGCTTGATATAGTGGTATATTCTGATGTATTGCCTTTTCCTGACAATTTTTTACCCCTGCTATCACTAGCCAGAAGTGCCTCTGGTACTGACATCCCTGTATCCAACAATTTCCATTCATCTAGAATTACATATAATAATGAGTTTAATAATGACAGGCTTTGTAATAAAGATATGTATCCTTTTTGATCTGCTTGAAGCAATCTATATCATCAACCTAACAATGATAACGATTGTTGCAATACTCATAGGACATATATGTTGCCTTTACAAGATACTACCAAAAATTCATTCAATGACAATTTCAATGCTGGCAGTAAAAATTCGAGCAATTCAACAAATAAAACTAGACAACTTGGTGGGCATGATGCAGCAGACAGACGTCCATCTTTCATGTCTCCTCCACCATATTCTCTCAACAATCAGGATCATTCTCCTTCTAACAGGCCCACCAATATTGATATCAATAGAAGAGATGTACCTGGTAAAGGTGATGCTAGCAATGATGATCAAGCTGTACTTGATAACCCTAGTGTTAATCTGTCTGTTAGAGGACTCCTCATTTCTTCCTTTTCTCACTCCTTATCTCTTCACTCTCTCTTCATTCATTCTCTTATTTCTTCTGATATTATTTCATTTTACTGTTTCTATTCTTTCAACACTATCTGTTAATACTACTCTTAGCCCTTGAGGTGCTCTGGTTCTCTAGCTACCATTCAGACAAGTGTGGGCCCCTCAGCATTGCTTCCAGACCACTTATATAAGCCAGAGTTTGCCAGAGTTTGCCTCTTATTTATGCAATTGTTTGTGTAGGCAATTTTCAAGTTTTTAAGGTTTTGTTGTACTGTATAGTTGTTTTACATGCTTCAGAGGCTTCAGAGGCTTCAGAAGCATCCAACCTGGCATAAGGAATCTTTAGACTTGTTTTCTTTGGATCTCCCTCTGCCAGGTAAGTAGTTGTTATGATATTGTCAGTACATACTCTAATACACTTTGGATCTCCCTCTGCCAGCTGTGTGACTGAGCCACAGCTTCTAGAGATCGCTCTTACACTGTCATTCTCTCAGAACCTCATCAATGATGATTACAATGTACTCGATATACCCAGCATCAATCCATTGTCTTCTGACAACCTCATTCCTCCACCGGATGAAAAACCTTTGGTTTCAGTTCTCAAAAGTAATGTATTGAGGATGCAGTCATAACGATCTGATAAAACAAGTAAATTGCCATCTATTTCTTCTTTCAAAAGGCAAAGACAAGTGTGCAAGAACACCAAAACCATCAAAGGTATATATAGTGACAATATTGACAGGATATAGCCTAGCAAATGCATTCCTCATGTCCTTATTGATTTGACTCTTGACGTTACGGTACATACTCTATTATATGTAATTACTATGTTATTTCACTGTATGATATATGACCTCAGAACTTGGAGTTCAATGATTCTGATATCAATATATCGCATGATGTTGTATTCATAATGGGTGAAAGTTCTGTCAAGTATGCAATTCACAGTACAAACCATGCATATTAGTTTACTCCCAAGTTCCATATAAGTCCTGTAATCTGTTTCCATAACTGCTACTGAATACTCTACAGTTAACAGAGGATTTGCAATAGTTTTACTCACTCCAAAAATTGGTTGTTATAGAGTCAACTAGACTGACATTTATCAAGATTGCTTCCATAAATGAATTAATGGACCCCACTAATACCAGCATTTCTAAATCTGTATGTTGTGCAACTGAAGTTGGAGTCTTTCGAGGATTTTGCTATCATATCTATTTTTATGGAGAAATATATCATGCATGAGGCAAAAGCTGACTTCTGGAATACCAAAGTAATTGTATTGGAACCTGATAATGTTTTGTGAGTAGTGCCCTTATATTGCTGCATAGATGATATGACTGTTCCTGTAGTATCATGCATCCTAACATGCTACTTTGTGTTATGACACCGGTGCTTTCTATATGTGTTGGAGGTCATTATTATCTAGCAACTACTCTTGCTGATTCTGTTCTTGGGATATATTATTATTTTATAGGTAGTCAAACTCTTACAAATGCTGATTATGGAACAGCATTTCATTCTATATTAGTTTGCGTGCTTATACATTACTACTGCTATATAAAGAAACTTTTTGAAGGAGACCTAGGTAAGCATACCTGATGTTGACTTCTAATTTTTAGTTTATTGAATTTTATTTTAATTTTAATTTTAATTTTTTTTTAGACCAGGAGTATCATCATATGCCAGATTGGAATACCTGAGAAGGCATCTTGTCTATTTTCTTGCTATGCAATTATTTTGAATTGCATAGTGCTTTTATTAATTGGAACTACTCATTTAATATAGATATTCACATATTTGAGTCATTTATCAAAAACTGCTCAAGAGCCTGCAAAATTGTGTACTGGTACTTCCTGCATCATACCTTTCATAGGCCTGGTGATACTTTGAATAGTTACAATGCATTTCAGACTATTTACTCTATGCTTTTGGCTCGTCACACTCATGTGCTTATACTACTTAAGAGAGCTGCTTGTGCATTGGGAATACAAGGCAAGATTGAAGAGCTAGGTAGCTCTTCAGTTTAGATGGCAGTTTGCAAATATATATGCAATAGACCTGCATAGGATTATTTCAAAACTATAACAGCCAGTTCTTCTGACTGATTGTTTTATTGGAATAGACTGTCATACATTATTAAGAAATCTACTTGTGATGCATACAGTATGCTATAATCTTGCTGCATTAGTCTTTTATTATTATTGGTTTATTCATTTATATTTACTAGATTGTCCTTACTTCAATAGTCTGGTGTACAGAGATAAAAAAATGACATCTGAACTTGGGTACTCTTTATTGCACATATCATCTTGCTTAGATTATAACAATTTTAAAGATGATGATGTTTTATAAAACTCTTGCATATAGCAATGAAGACAATTTTGATGATGATTTTGAATCTCCTAATAAAGCTATAAATGAATCATATTTACATTAGTTTTTGGATTCTAAATCCTTGCTAGAGGAAACTGTTTCACTATCTAATTGTCATTTGCAATAAAAAGGATCACCAATCTGTCTGACTGCAAAATCTGCTCAAAATATTTGCAAATGAAATTGTCTGTCTTTGACTGCATTGGAACACACTTGTTGCCAAGATACAGAACATATCTGTATTATCAAGTGGTTAATCGATTATTCATTGTAGTCTATCCCAAAATTATATTATCTAACCTCTGACACTGTATTATTGTCATCTGTTGTACTTAATGGTTTATATTTGTTGTATCAAAAAAAATGCTTATATTTATATCTGTATATTAATGTAAATATTTGTATGTTTTACTAATATGTTGTTGTATTGCAAAGTGATATAAATTGTACACTTAGCAGTTATCTATATGAATAATTATATAACAATGAATTACAGATTTTACCAAAGAGTTGTTTGTCTTAACACTTGTATAACAAATATCACATTTCAAGTTATTAATATGTGACTCATCACCTTTTTTGTCAAGCAATAGGCTAGTGTCTATCTGCTTGTTATATGTGGACTATATATCCTTGTTATATCTGCAAATGCATATATTATAATATTGGGTCAGTTATACTCTATTAATCAATGTTTCACATATACATTGAATTAAATGCAAACCAGACCCTTTTTACACAATATAAAGCCTGTTGAACCATACTATGTAATACACAACATTTCAAATGCAACCTGCATGCATTCAAAACGTAATGTATCATGCATATGACTTGATTGTAGTGGTTCTGCACCTCTTATAAGTTTATGTATCCACCATATCAACTGATGTGATTATGCTGAAGTAAATCAGCACTACTCTCATGTTGCTCTTTTACAGTTATATGTGTTCATGTCTATATATATTCTGACATCTTTCACAGTATTTGCATATTGAACTAGACATTGCATTAATTAAATAGTGGTTTGTTTATCTGGATGGACAAATATACAATTAATAGTCTCCTCATAGTTACATTAACATATACAAATTGATATATCTTTGGATATATGTTTGCTGATTTTGGACTGGTATGCACACTGTAATGATGTGCTGTGCGTTACAAGTTCTATTAACAAGAGGACATGTCTTATGGCACAATTTTGCAATTTTCTTGAGGGACTGTATATTTAGCACCAGTATATTTTGACTTGCTGTAAAATATGGCTCCTGTAATGCTGCAGTAATTGTATATTTAATTGAAGAGAATGTTGACCTTCCTGATAGCTGGCCATTTTTTCTTTATATACTCATACTCAGACATGTAATTCTTACTATGGAGCACATAAATGAGTAGTTCTATACTAAAGGAAGAATTACCCTTTAAGCTTGATAGTCACAGGTGCCTATTATGCATTATCAACACTATGGTATTATGGTCTGAACCAGATAAATGAACCAAAGATGCAGCATGGCAAGCAATCACCTATTGCATATATAAACAGAGACAATCCTCATATTCTTGTTGTCATGGTACTCATAGACATACCTGTAAATGAACATTTATTGGACAAAGCATCGCTGTACCTCTTGAACAAGAATATTTGGATCCAGATAAAAGTGTAGTATTTCTACTATATCCATTTAATAAGTTGTAAACTATGAATATTGTAGGAAATTTTTGTTCTGGCACAGAATAGAGATATGTGAAGGAAGCAGGTTGTGTGGTATGTGGTCTCCTATATTCTGTAGCCAATATGAATACTTTCAAGAGTATAAAAGGTTATCTAAATATACTCTGCATTCCAGAAGTTATCAAAATAGAATAATTATCTAATACAGATCATGTTAGAGAGCTGAGAGGACCAGTAATTGATTGCTCATATAAACATATTTTCCAATTGTGCAGACAGCAATTGTTCAATAGGCTGGTTCCAAAAAACACACTAGCTAATGGCTTTTGAATTGGCCTTATACCTGATATGTTAAAACACCTTAATTGAATTGAACAGATATTACTTGCTAGAGTAAGAAAGTTATCGTGTTATGCGCATGTTTCAGCCTTTAATTTGAGCAAGATGAAGACGCATTTTATTGCTTTCAAGTCACCTATTCAAAAGGTATATTAAATACTTCCATCTCCTGTAACTGACCTTGATGATATAATCGCAGTTTTATTTTCTAATTCTTGCAAGCCATCTGCTAAAGAGTTATAGAGGCTACCTCTGCTTGTAAGCAAAAAAAATGTTTAGCATGCATTAGAATGGCTCAAACTTAACCATTTTTTATATAGCAATTTGGAAATATTGTACAGAAACTTAGAGGGATATTCTAAAGATATTTCTTCTATGTCTGTTGTTCATTGCCAAAGCACTAACAAGACTAGTACAATAGATCCACCTGTATATAAAAATAATAAAAATTCTGGTGTCAATATAGTCAGCTGCCTCTTTGTTGTCCATGGCCTCATCAGTGATGCTTTATCAGCTAAGACTATAGACAAACTTAAAGGACTTGCAATGCAACATTGATGTTTAACAAAAAAGGCTCCACGTATTGGTTATTCTATGTATCTCAAGAATACATTTAGTGATCTGGATTTTGTCAGAGAACTTCTCATTTCTTCCTTTTCTCACTCCTTATCTCTTCACTCTCTCTTCATTCATTCTCTTATTTCTTCTGACATTATTTCATTTTACTGTTTCTATTCTTTCAACACTATCTGTTAGTACTACTCTCAGTCCTTGAAGTGCTCTGGTTCTTTAGCTACTATTCAGATAAGTATGGGCCCCTCAGCACCACTTACAGACTACTTACAATTACCATACCCACAATTAGTCTCTGGCCTTCCTTTATCATATTTCCTCTATTCTATCTTTTCAGATCTTTTGCCACCGCTTCTATAGTTGGCATCCATACACTCAGAATATTGATATCATTACCAATAAAGTGTCAGGGGACTCCTCATTTCTTCCTTGCTCTCCTTTCATTCATTCTCTTATTTCTTCTGACATTATTTCATTTTACTATTTCTATTCTTTCAACACTATCTGTTAGTACTATTCTCAGTCCTTGAGGTGCTCTGGTTCTTTAGCTACCATTCAGACAAGTGTGGGCCCAACACTATCTGTTAGTACTATTCTCAGTCCTTGAGGTGCTCTGGTTCTTTAGCTACCATTCAGACAAGTGTGGGCCCTTCAGCACCACTTTCAGACTGCTTATATAAGCCAGAGTTTGCCAGAGTTTGCCCCTTATTTGTGCAATTGCTTGTGTAGGCAATTTTTAAGTTTTTAAGGTTTTGTTGTACTGTACAGTTGTTTCCCATGCTTCAGAGGCCCCAGAAGTGTCCAACCTGGCATAGAGAATCCCTAGACTTGTTCTCTTTGAATCTCCCTCTGCCAGGTGAGTAGTTATTATGATATTGTCAGTACATACTCTAATACACTTTGGATCTCCCTCTTCCAGCTGTGTGACTGAGCCAAAGCCTCTAGAGGTCACCCTTACATAAAGGCTCTAAGGAGATGTGTTGCTTTACCATCTTTAGCTATTTTTATCTTGGATGGTATGCAGAGATAGAGTGGCATTGTTTTCCTAGTTTTTACTACTGATTTCTTAAATTCAGAGAACCTAACCCAGACTATTACAGTTTTCAGTATATTGAAGTTTGCATCTGACACTTTACACCACTTTTTTAGTACATCCTCCAAAATCTGAAAGTTATTGCTTTCTGCTAGATATACCATGGTATTGTCTACAAACATGGTAACAATGAGACATTGAATGACATTACCTAGTGAGAGGCTGGCTAGCCCAGACTCACACAGCATCTGAGCCAGGGATTTGATAGCAATATCAAAAAGGAGGCAGAATAAGGGGTTGCCTTGCCTGACACTTCTTATGACTTGGAAGCTTTTGCTTATTTCTGTGTTTAGTATTACCTTTGTATGTGCATCACTATACAGTGCTTTGATTGTGTCTATAAAAGTTTGTGGAAAGCCAAACTTTTCCAGTGTGAATAAGAATCTGTGGAGTATATGGTTGTATGCTTTTTCTTGATCTAGAAGTACTACCACCCTGTTTGTTTTTGTAAATTTAGACCATTCTATTGTTGAGTGGGCTAGCTCAGTCTGGTCTTCAATTCACCTCCCAGACATAAAGCCTGCTTTATTATGATGAATTATTGATGGGGCTACCACCTTTAACCTGTTTATGAGAGCCTTCATAAAGATTTTATAGTCTGCATTTAACACAATAATCAGGCAATAGTTTCTGGTATTGGTCTTATTCTCTTTCTTATACAGAGGGCACAACCATCTTTCAGCAAAGTCTGTATTCTTTTCCATGTCATATGTCTGTATGTCATTAAAAACTACTGTCAGGGCTTTAACCACATCAAACTCAGGGACATTGTCCTCTTATTTATCCAAGTATTTGCTGGCAAGCTCCTTTCAGAGTTCAAGCACAATACCATTGAGACTGGCTGCTTTTCCATTCTTTAGTTCCTTGATCACTTCATCAATCTCTGCCTTTGATACTATTCTATTGACATCTGATCTTTGCTCTGATGTAATGGTGGTGCTAATATAAGATAATACTTCTTCCATGGCCTTCTTATATAGGCCTCTGTCTGTCAGTTTGTTTCTGCTTTGGATACAATTGTAGTGTTTCCTCACTATTTTTGCCATTTTAGCAGACCTCCTTTCTAATGTTGCCTTATTTGGATATAATTTACACAATGCAGTTATCATGTCCCTTGTCTTTTTTTCTCTGTTCATGTTAATCCATGGTTTGGTGAGAGTTTCTCTGTTGAGGAAGTAGCTCATCGTGACCATTTTTCAGGCTCTAGCAAATTTCATCACTTCAAGATCTTTGATCCTTTCATTATAGATCACTGCTTCTTCCCTTTTTGTGGTTTTATCAAGGTCATAGTCATTTAGGACTTTGGATCTATTTTTCCTGAGTATGTAGATCTCCTTCTAGATCTTAGATTTCAGAGCCTTTGAGTGTTGTCTAATTTTTCTCAGCATGTCTTTCTTGAAGTCCTGGTAGGTGACCTGTGGATCAAGGGCTTTACTCTGGTTTTGCATCCCATTTTTGAGGGTCTCTAGATAAGTCATGCCCATTTTCTCTATTTCCTCCATCAGCTATTCATCCTTCATGAGAAGCACTGGCATTGCATATTTCCCTTCTCCTTAGTATGGTAATTTTGAATTCATCATTACTATTGACACCATAGTGTGGTTTGTGCTGATGCCTGTTCTTTTTATCTTCCATTTCCAGCTAAACAGGTATAGATCTTTGTGGATGTATATCTGGTTGATTCATAATTGGATGGGTCTATCAGTCATTTGGAAAAAGAAGTCAAGACTTGCCAGGTTCTCTCTCTATCCATTGATTATTCCAAGTCTGGATTTCAGATTCACAAGTGCTTCAATAGCTTTTGCTATGTCTTTATGAGCTGGCAGGCAGTCAATAGCCTCTTTCACTATGTTTATATTGCCTAATATTATCTCTAGTTGGGGTATGGTGTAGTCTTGTACTCTAGTTCTTTTTGACTTTCCTCCTGACATGTTCATTTTCACAGAAATCATTGGGGGCATATACATTTAGACAGCTGAGTGTCTTGTTTTCTTGCCATGAGAGTTCTATGACCATGGCTCAATCTGCTTCTAGCTTCTGATATGTGATCTGTTTCCAGTTTGCTAGCCAATTGCTCAAAATAAAGGCTACATCCATTGCATTTGGCCTGTTCTCATCTACACTTGTGGCTATATAGATTTGACATTGAAAACACTTGTTCAGCTCTTCAGTTCTCTTTTTATCCAAGTGGGTTTCCTAGATCACCAAGATGTCTATCTTATTTTCTCTCATTAGTTGACATATCTGGTACTATTTGTCTTGCATAGCTCCTGATCTTCCCTTTCACATTCAGGAATGCTATTTTTACTGCTCCTCTTTTGTTTTGTCTCCTTTTTTCTAGTCTGATGTTGTGGGGTTCCTCACCCCTGACTGTGCCCTTGTTGTCAGTGTCAAGGAGGATTTCTCCTTCTACCCCTGCTAGAAAGGCTGTCCATAATCTATTGCCAATCCCACTCAGGTCATTGTTGGGGACATGAATGATGGTGAATCCATTGGCTCCACCTACCTGAGTGGGGTAATAACCATTGCTGTGTATTGTCTCCCTATTTGTTGCTTGTATATATATTTGTTATATATGTCAGAAATAAATGGTTTGGGCTATGTTTCAGACTTTTGTCTTCTACTTCAGCAGGATTGCTGCCTAGCAAAGCCCTCATAAATACAATGCTGCCCAGTCTTTACCTGAAACAGATCAGGAGGTTATACTGAGATTACCTGTCACCCATGGGTGCAGTAAATTCATCTCAGTGTGATGTACCTGTTTGTGAGAGAGGATGTGTTAATTTATACTACATTTACTATTTCCAGCTATGTCTAGTTGACTATTGTGTCTATAGGTGGGAGCAATGTACTACAAAAATTTATGATCAGAGGCAAATACAGAAGAGTCCAGAGACCATGAATTCTTGTAGTATATGTATTGGAAAGTATCCCTAATGATCCTGGTTGCCTCATATTCTGATTTGCAGATGGTTTCAGTGTTCTTGACACTGAAGAAGAAGCCTTCAATTGTGAAGAAAAAAGCTTGCAATCAGTAGGAAGTAAGGCCCCTAAAAGTTCTATTTTCTTGTGCTGAATCAGATTGGGGGTCTGGTCTATCTGGCCATAGGATTCCATCTAGTAGGGGTCTGAAGCCATGATAATAGCGGGAGGAAGGACTTCAGATTGATCCATCTGCTAGGCAGAGGCCTGTGTTAGAGGCAAATATAAGAAAGCATACTAGCAAGTTAGGCATGGTTATAAAGTGACTGTGCACATGGTTGTTATGGATCAAGGAGCCCTCTCCTAGCTGAGGAAAACTCAATTGATGTATGTCTGTATCCATAGAAAGAAAAATAAGGTTTTAACATAAAGATTAGTAAATAACAATCAAAGCAGTGCACAGAGAGTATGAAAAAGAAAATTGATGAAATGACTGTCTTCTCTATCTTGTTTGGGTGACCTCTGGAGGATATGGCTCAGTCACACAGCTGGCAGAGGGAGATCCAAAAAAAACAAGTCTAGAGATTCCCTATGCCAGGTTGGACACTTCTGGGGCCTCTGAAGCATGGAAAACAACTGTAAAGACCTTAAAAACTCAAAAATTGCCTAAATAAACGACTGTCCAAACAAGGCAGGAAAACTCCAGGCTTTGGAAGTCAGAAAAGCAAACTCTGGCTTATGTAAGTGGTCTGAAAGCAGTGCTGAAGGGCCCACATTTGTCTGAATGTTAGCTAAAGAACCAGAGCACCTCAAGGGCTAAGAATAGTACTAACAAATAGTGTTGAAAAAATAGAAACAGTAAAATGAGAGAATGACAGAAGAAAGAAGAGAATGAATAAAAGGAGAGTAAAGAGTCCCCTGACATATCTCTGCTTGGTAGTGCTGATACCTAACAGTATGGTATTAATATGAGAGAGGTATCTATAAATGGGAAGGCAATCACATAATATTGAGTATGACATAGAGTCAACTTGTTGAGTTTCCTCCTCAACACTTCTCCTGGCTCATGTGACCAGTCAGTGGCTTCAACCCCATACATTCAACCAGATAGTTGTGAGAAGCTCTTAGTAGCAGTTTTGTACAGATATTGGCTAAGTTTTTTAAGGTTGATATGTGTGACAGCTTGATGTTGCCATCCTAAATGTGTTTACAAATATAATGATGTCAGATATCTATATGCTTGGCTTATACATGACCTTTTGTAGATTGAGCAAGTGCAATGAAAAAATTGTTGCTAACATGTAAGTCCACAGAGAGGGGTTGCTCACAAGGTAGAGCATCACAATGGTATGTGTCATACATTGTAGGTTCAAATCCCACTAGTGCACATTAGACATGACTCAACTTTGTTTTACTAATTGTTATTTACTACACAGTATGATAAATAAAATAAAGTTGTAATTTTTTACAACGTCCTGTGGTCTAGCAAAATATTGTCAGTTTATATTCTTTCTACTGCACAATTCAAGGGTTCGAGTTCCTCTTGTATAATCATTGAATAGTGTGTGGTTTTTTGCATTTATGAGAGTGGCATAACAGAACCAAACAATGGGATGGTTCATTTTAGTGGACCTGAGTCCTGTCCAAACTAATTGAAATATCTGTAGTAAAGTGCTGTAGCCTAGTACACAATACTAGAGTGATATTTATGTATAATCTATAGAATGTCCTGTGCTCTAGCAGAATATTGTCAGTTTATGTTCCTTCTAGTATACAACTAGAGGTAACAGATCAAACAGATTTATAATAAATTTGTCAGCAGTATAACAGGACGGTTAATCTTGACGAAAAATAACCAATGGAAAAGCCAAGAATTATAGTAACTAAGGATTAAATTACTTATTTGATGTGTACACCTCCTCTTTATTAGATTTATGTAATGTGTCTGAATAGAACAAATCCTCATCAAGCAGGTAGTCTGCTGTCAAAAATGCAAAGTTGTCTGGTATATATGGCCCCTGAGGTCTGGGAAGTGTGATGCCTTTATAGTTTGCTATCAGGCCTAACAATAAAAATAGTAAGGGTGACTCTGACATATCAACAGACACATCATCAGTACAACCAGCTTGATTGAAAGGGCCAATGGGCCTACATTGACCATGTTTTGCTCTAGCGCGAAATTCTTGTTCTGTTGAAATAAATTAACTATGATTACCAGTGCCAAATTATACTCACGTTGTTGATACAATTCGTTAATTCTTCTCTGATCCTCACGTCGAGTCATACGTGTCTCATATTCCTCCCACTCCTGGACATTGTTACCAGTAGGTAGGGTTGGAGAAGGAGATTGTTGGAAGGGGGAAGACTGGATTTGAAGAGCCGTTACATCAAAAAGTGGTGGAAGATTTTCTTTGTCATTGGCTGCCATGTCTCTATCCATCTCTTCTGCTATTACAAGAAATAGCAGTGGAAGGTTTTCTTTGTCCTCGGTTGCCATATGTCCGCTGCTCTGGACTTTCATTTGTCCATCATCACTGGCTGCCACGGTCTTCATTGCTATTAGTCCTTTTGCTCCTTCACCAACAATGAATAGAGGTGGCAAAGAATCGTCATCCATTTCCTCTTCTACAGGAATAAACAAAGGGGGCAAATCATTGTTTTTGATCTCCTCTTCTGCAGGAATAAACAAAGGAGGCAAAGGATCTTCTTCCATTTCCTCTTCCACAGAAATGAACAAAGGTGGCAAAAATTCGTCTTTTGTCTCTTCTTCTGCAGGAATAAACAAAGGTGGCAAAGATTTGTCTTCTGTCTCCTCTTCCACAGGAATGAACAAAGGTGGCAAAGATTCGTCTTCCATCTCGTCATCCACTACAATGAACAAAGGAGGGATACCCTCTAAGTCAGGGTCACTAATGGATGGATTAGGGATATCTATCTGGTTATTGTCAGTTTTCCCCAGCTCCATAAATGTCCAGCAGATATGAGCTGCTGGGGCAGAAAGAAGTTGAAATGCTAGTTGAACCACAATGTGAGGGTTTTCCATTGTAGGGCCATACACCAGTCCAGATTTACTCTGACTGTAGAGGTGATGGAATGGATGTTATGCATTTGAGGGTTCGATATGCGTCACGGATGGCCATTGGGGAGAGTTGACATCAGGGAGAGTGGTAAAATGGGCCATGGAGAGGCAGTCTTAAGGATCAGGCTGCTCACCATCAATACTGTTGGTATGGGACTCAATGCCTGTCAATTGGCCTGTCTAAGCAGAATCCATAAACCTGGCAACAGAACTGACAATGAAAGCAGCAACGGACCATCTAGTGCTGAGACAGACACCAATCCATTGGATAGCAATGTTATGGGTGGCCGGCGATTGCATGCCAAGAAGCATTTAAAAGAGTGGAAGCCTTACTGATGTACGACAAAGCAATGCTCCAGCGTTTCATTGCTTAAGACCTGAACATCCTCTCGGCCAATGTGGTTTCACCAATCACAGCCATACAGATTCCTGATAAGACCTTGACAGCCATCAACAAACTCCAGGATCTCTGTAGGCAAAGTTTGCTAATTTTGGAGAGAGAAAAATTAGCTCATGCTTTTGATAATGTCTGGGACATTGCAGACCACATTATTTAGTGATGCAGCCCCCAGATATGACAATACAAAGTTCTATGGCACATAGTCAGATTCTAATATATTTATATATTTTGAAGTTATTTTACCAACTCATTGTTTAGATGCTGGATAATCCATGCCTCTTCCACTTCAAGACTTGGCACAAGATTGCCAAATATGAAAAGTGCTGCAATGAGGTGTGACTCGATGTAGTCAACAATCTCTTGCAAATTTTCTAGTACAGTAGCTTGGGACATGACATTGTGTGGTACAGAGGTAGATGCCATTGCACTCTTGCTTGTAGAAGTGGATACTGCTATGTATCAGATTTTTGTGCCTTGTAAACAAAAGTGATTTTCAACAATTCCATTGCATGTGACTGTCACAAATCTGTTCCAATCATCCACTGATAGCAGCAAGCTGGATCTATCAGTTCAATCCGTCTCTTCATCCATCACATCAATCCGTCTCTGCATCCATCATATCAATCCATCTCTGCATCCATCATTTTCACAGCGGATCTCTTGCAGTTTGGGGAGGAATAAAATCAGGAAGCACCTGCCTAAATTTATCAATTGCCATCAAGGCCAATTCTTGCCACATGGCCACCTTTTTGTGGGCATATGACTGGAGACCTCTTTTCTTTACTGACATATCATGCTTTGACCAAATATCTGCCTGGTTGAAGAAATACCAAACTGTCTACTCTATTTCACTCGTGACAAGCTGATATTCCTCTGTCTATCTGTTGCATTGTGCTCTAGCACATAGATAATAAACATGATTAATTGAAGAGATATGTTCACAAATGGATGTAATGATAATGGAAATGTTAACAAGAGGACTCATATTTAGAAATAGTTGCAGATTCATTTTCTGCATCAGAATTAGAGTGTCATATCCAAGATACCTTGATCCTTGATGAACCAGGAATGTTGGGATCTCATATAGCTGTGATTGCATTTAAATCCGCTTTCTGTAGAACTGGATACTTTCTCTGAATGCTGGAGTCTGATCTCAGTCGTAGCAGAGCACTGCAGCATCATGCATAGGCATGAGCCTTCACCAGGATTGAGGCCTGGATTCTTTGAAGAGATGTGCAAGCTCGAGTTTTCACATTGTTGCTTAGAGCGACCCAGACAACATAAGAATATAGAAATGATTTCTCTGCAATAAATTTCTGAAGGGCTTGCAGGAGCCTTTCAATTTGAATCAAGCGCAGATTGCACTCTATCATTGCTAATGGTGAGACATTACCCATGATCATAGATGGGAAGGAGATTTCAAAATCTTCTGGAACAACTACATCCGTTGGTTCAAGGTTATCCGCTAGCGGTATCAGCAGATCCACTGATTGTCCATCTTCCGCCATTTCATTGTCATCAAAGGCTCTGGAAACTTCATCCGGTTTCAGGGGGGCAGTCCACCTTTCACTAGCAATAAACCCGCTCCTGTCCTGAGAAGCAGCAAGGACATTGAGTCAAACCCTTAATAGTTCTCTTTCTGCCTTGATCTTTTGCCGATCATCATTGCTTGCATGCCAATTCAAATGGCAAACCTGGTCCTGAATTGCAATTCTGAGCTTCCAATTAGTGAAATAGGTTGGGCTATCAGCAATACACCTTACTGCTGCTCCTTAATGTCAAGGGCAAGTTGAATCCAGAAGGAATGAATATCTATTGCTGCAACATTCGTTGAGTGGTTTCCACTATTTGATGTCATTTGGTCTTCACTTGCACTATTGAAGGTCATTGCTTTATGGTTTCCCTCCTTTCTGAGCCTTTCTGTCTTAGCTATTCTAGCTTTCCAGCTTGTTAATAAATCCATTGATATTTTGACGGATTGCTTAGTGAAATATTGAACAGCTGCATCTCTCATCTCAACAGCAGTCCTGTACTTTTGACATAGGAATGGAACCATATCAAGTAGCTTCTTCTAGTTTGAGTCACACATGTGATCATCAAGGATTTCTGTCTGATGTGCCAAGGTAGCCATATGGGCCATCTGTGAGACTTCATTTAGTGTAGACCAGAGACTTTCAATTATCTCCCCAGCCAAATGACCAGCCCCAGGAATGAAGGATGGGGCAAAGCGGAAAAAACAATCCTCCTTATGCCCATGAACATGAAGAAGTCCTATTGCAAAGTTCATGAGTAGATTATCCGGCAAGATTTCTCCAGCCTTGGCAAGCCGTTCAGAAAATTTGACACACTACTGGCATGCTATGTCATATACCAGTAGGAGACGCTGAATCCCATCCATGTTGGTCATCTTAACTGCCCATGTAATGGAAAAGTCTGTGTAAACCTGGCCTTCATCACTGGTCAAGTTTGTTATACTATTAGGAACAAAGCAGCTGTGCTGTGTACATGCCATTGCAACAATACCAGTAATGTTGCATGACTTGTTTATCATCAGGGCCTTTTCAATAGCTTTGAATGTGTTTTCACAAGTGGCTCCTTGGACAAATGGAGGTCCAGTGGACGGCCAACAGATAGGATTGAATTGGTGAGTGAACAGTGAACAGGTAGAGTTAAAGAATGTCACTCACCATTGGCTGTTCCTTTGCACACTTGAGATAGTGGGTGAGCTCATCCCTCTTGGCCATCATACCACCACCTTCTGAATGCCATACATCATGAGCAGGATTAGAATGTTGGACATGATCTGCCTTGAAGTTGCTGTCCCTCATTAAAGAATGATTAAACTTCTACCAGACAGGATCTTCTTCCCAGTTAGATGAAAGATTGACTCTTGGTTGAGGACAAGTTGGACAGAATATTGCAAGTTCACCATGGTCCAGTGCTATAAGGTGCCTCAATTCATCATGGCCAAAGCCTGCCCACTTCAACTTCTTCAACCACTACTATAAATGAGAAATTTGTTGTAGCTTGCGGTAAAGGTTATCTATCTCACCAGAAGATGTAATTGGGGAAGTTATTCTTGCAATTTTCTGCCAGTACTGATAGGTGGATGCTTTGCACTCTAGATTTGTCAGACAGAAGTCGTCCAGCACAGCTGTTGTAAAATATGTTTGTGTCCAATCAAATGTACTGGAGACCAGCTGCAAGCAGATGGTATCCTCCACCAAGACATCCATCTCAGAACACTCACATGAAATGACAGTGATGTAGTGTACTCTAGTTGTGTAAACAATCTGTTGTATTGGATTCCCAAAGCAATCATATCTGTCTATACAGGACCTATTCATGGCTGGCCAATCTTCTGGAATATCTTCTATTGGCACATTTTTCTCTGGTTCCTGTTGCTCTTCCTCTTCCATGATTTGATCAAGGCTGGCATCCTGAAATCTGCTCAGAAAATCTGAAGTTATGGATGGATGCGCTGCCAGATGTCTCAGGTCACTATCCACTGATGAAAGTTCAACATCCAGTTGATATTTGAGTCATAGAAACTCTTGCTCCTGAATGTCCTTTTTCTGCTCGTGATCCTCAAGAGCCCTGATCCTGACATTTCCTTGATATAGTTTGCATGCAATGAATTGTGTTGAATATAGAAATACCCTCCAGTATCTGACATATTCATTGGTTGGAAATACCTACCATTCCATACTTCAGGTTAGTGAAACGGGTTGGAGTCATGTGTGCAGCAGAAACATCCACAACAGAATATTCTTGACCCAACACAATCACAGCATTGCTATTGTGCAAGGTAATGGTTAGGACAAGCAAGGCAATGAGTAACGTCATCCATTGATTCACGACCAAGCAATCCATTGAGCAACTGTGAAACATGGTTGATGAAGTCATTAAAATAATCTGCCTGTGTCTATGTATAAACTTGAATAATTTGCTCTCAATAATAGCATACATTCAAATCACCTTTACATGCCTTATAGATATGGGCATTATATCATCTACATCATTTACTGTTGGATTATTGTTCAAGTGTGCAAAGTTATCATCATCTGCAAATGCCGCAAGTGGTGCACCAGTTACAATGAAAATGGGACCTAGTGGTAGCCGTTGTGTTATAAGGACTGGCAACCCTCGTGTGTTCTGAGTGAGTCATGTTCTTTCCTCAGCAAACAGGATGAGGTTCCTTTGCCTGATGACTGTTGTTTTTGGTTGCTTATGTTTCTTCAGAGAGTTCAGGTTCGTGATCAAAATATCTATGGCCAGGACCTAGCCATTGTACTGGAGATCTAATGAGACCACTCATCAATATCAGCAATATGTCTCAATTTGGACAGGCCAGATACTAGTGGACAGTAAACTCTATCTGTCAAAGACAAACAGAATCTGTTTGTCATCAATGGACACTGAATGGAAATGTATATTTTCTCATGTGATCTTTTAGTTGAGAACTGTGTGGTTGCAGAAAATTATATTGTCTACAAACATGTCTGCCCTCCTGCAACTGCCTGAACCAATATTTTCACCAAAGAAAAGATGAGTAGAACTGATATTTACAGCAGAAGAAAGATCTATTTTTGAACCATACAAGGAACTCTACTGCTCCTCAACTACTCCTCAAGCTTGGACTGCTATCTTGAAGGATAAAATCCTAACAGATATCTTCAACTACTGGGCCACTAAGGGGACAGAGCCAAAGACAGGGGAAGAGTGGGCAGAGAGAATCAAAGTAGGTACAGCAACTCATTGCAAAGAACTAGACATCATTTGCTTGAATATAAGGTTGTCCAGTATATCAAGAATTGCTGGCGCCCTTATTACCAGCATAAAGATCCAAAGGTGCTCCTGAAAACTTCACTGCGAGATGTTGTCCGGCAGACAATGGCAAAGGAGATAAACGAGGAGATCCAGAACTTGTTGAGGGGTAAGGATCACAACGCCTTGGGATTGGATGCATTTGCACAATATAATGTGGCTGTCAAAAATGTTATGCATCAACTCACACCACAGGAGGAAAGTTGTTTATAGAAGATGGTGGCAGAATGGAGCAAAAAAGAAAATCTGCCAGAAATTCAGTGCAAGTTGGTACTCCTTCCATCCTCCATCTGTCCTCTATTCGTTGTACATCCATCTACTTGATTCTACTTTCTAATTGTTGTCTCTCTAGGAAGGCCCAAAGCACGGTTTGAAGCATGTGGACAATGCAGATGTGCTTTGATTTAGAGAAATGGGCATGTTGAGTTGGACTGTTATTGGTTGGTATGCAGATGAAAGCATGACTATTAGAATGTATATGGTGCCATCATTCTTTAAACAATTTTGACACCAATTATAGTCATGACAATATGTCATACTTGACCCATGCTAACTGACCTACCTTTCAAGACTCCTTTCCTGACCTTGTTAGTGACCTCAACAAGAAGATGATGGATTATATATCTGCTCTTCTTGATAGAGACATGCCGTCCAACATGTAATCACCCCATGATTTGACTTCTTCTATCCTTACATGCCATGACCTTATCCTTGATCTGGATAGAGATGGATTCTCAATATGACCAGCAGATCCAGGACCAAATATATTTCAAACTTAGGCAGAATTGGAAATGCTTGTCCAGAACTATCTAAATACTTATTACAGTGAATCCTAGTTTTCTCCACCTTTGCTCATCATTTAATCACTTTGTCAGAAATTGCATCTGGTTATCAGTATGAATCTGCTTCTTACAAGGCAGCAAGGATCAATGATCAGCAATTCATACATTCAAGGTATCTTCCAGAGGATCTGATATTCTAAGATCCCCATAATCTTGGTCGGCCTGAGCTATTATGTCTGCTGAACTTCTGGAGAGACCATCAAGGACAGTATGAATCCGGTGACACCTTCCACTGGACAGTTTATCTCAACCATTACAAGCAGCCAGTAGCTGCCAAGTATGGCACCTGAGCTGATTGTGAAAAAAATGCAGCAGCAGCAGCAGCATGTAAGGCTACATGCAAAAATGGAGGGAAAAATTGGAAACAGAGGCCAACACCATCAGTGGTAGTTGATGGCAACAGTAGGATCATTGCTAATGATAGAGCTGCTGATGGCAGATCTGCTTTAGTCACCGGATCTGCAGCCAACTTGGAGTAGCAACTAGGGCCTACACTTCCCCTGTCACCTAGCGTATCATACACACCACTGCCTGACTTATAGGAGGAACCCCCTGTCTTGTGCTCACCACACACTCCACAGCCTCAGCGCCACAACAGATCTATGGTTCACAATGAATCCCAACCAAATATATCAGCTTCCGCTCACAATGAGTCCACTCTCAATGAATCCGTTCATGACAAATATGGTAATGATACAGCAGTGGTAGATGCCACTACCATCCACCTCTTACAACAAAGAGGATGGAGCTATCCAGATCCTCCAATTAATGGCCCTAGTGATGGTTCTCCTAGATATAGAGTGTCAAGAAGGGTGCTTGACATTTTTCAAGATAAGGACAATGACTAATTTGAATGTGAGGGAAGGCCAGCATTACAAAACAAAAAGAAGTGCAAGGCATTGCCTAGCCAATTGTCAACAAATTCCAAGCAACCCCACAAGTCTCAAGCACAAATGCTACAGAAAGATGCAGCTCGATACATTAATATGTCTACACCAGCAAAAAGGAGTAGCAGCCACACTAAGGTCATTTGACTATCTGCTGTCATTGATGTGGGGAAGGGAGAAATGTTACATTACATTTTTGTAACCTATAGTATTACAAAAATGTAGCAATATCTATCATAACAAAAAAAAAATTGTACAATAAGAAATCATTCATCTTAAACCGTCCATCTTCACTTGTCTTCTGTTGTTTTCTGTCTCTCAGTAAGCTGACTGGATGATCAGATCTGTTGCATTGGCGGCCGACTACTTTGGGAGTTGCTACAAGCCCGTCTCCTTGGGCCAGAGAGAGGATTCTTGGCAGGGACTAGTGGAGGGATAGAAGATGGTTGAGGAGGTGACAGAGATGTTTATGCAGAAGACATCCCTGAGGATGTTTGTTGAAGCGAGGACGGAGCAACGGTGAGAGTAAATAAGTCAGCGGCTATCAGGTTTCGCTGACGACAGGGGCCTCCGGGGGCAAGCGGGTCCTTACTAGGCGGACTCGAAGTCTACGGAGAGTCTCCAGGTGAGTTCCGGAGTTTTGGGTAGGGCGTGGGGTGACTACGGAGCACCAGAGTTTGTAAGAGGAGGTAGGGCAGGATCCCAGGCTAAGTCCAGAATACGGGGCGGAAGTGGGCGGAGCCTTGCTAGGGCAGAGGGGTGATCAGAGAAAGAGACTGAGACCGGAAGACTGAGACTGGAACCGGGAGACTAAGTTAGAATTGAAGTGAGACTTTTAGAAGACCGGGAGACTTGAGAGAGTAAGACAGATAGATTGAGACAAGTATGAAATAGACAAGGGAGTATAGAGACGAGTTATAGCAATATCAAGACTACCGTAACGGTTTACTGGCTACCAGCTATATACCTTCGGTGGCTAAGGTCCGGGGTGCCTGAGTAAGTTCCGGGGTTAGGCTTTGCGTGTCCAGTCCTGTGTGCTGTATTGTCCCGGTTGAGTCCTGTGCGGCGTATTGTCCGGGTGCGGGTGTGGTGCCGAGGGATCGGTCGGGTCCCATCGGGCCCTGTTGGTTGGTACTGGGCGATCGATGGGGCCCGGGGTACAGGGCGCGGGCGCCGGGGTCCCCTGACTGGGTGGGCGCCCGCATGCGTCGTGAGAGCCCCAGGCGAGGGGGCGCGTCGGGGTTTGCGTGGTGTGCTGGGGTGGCGGGCCGGGGTGACGGGGTGATGGGTCGTGACAGCGGCATGATGGGATTGGTCAGTGGCAAGGGCAGAGGTGTCATCAGTGGAAATGGATACATCAGCAGTAGGGTCAGGAGGGGTTTCTTCCTCTTCAACAATAAGTCCAAGTTCACTGTGCCCTGTTGGATGCACTGACACATCATCCTGAGCTGATAGACTGGAGAGACAGGTGGAGATGTGAAGTTGATTCTGCAAAGTGTCAACCATACCCCAAATATGGCAGATCTGCTCTTCCATCTGACAGATCTGTCCATCATGGGATGCAAGTGTCTCATCCACAAGAGAAACATTGGTTTGCAGGATTTCTATGCAGCTACCAAGCGTGTTGACCTAAGTCTGGTAGCAATGGAAGAAGTCCTCAATATGCGGTAACCAGCTCTTCTCAGCTATGACAAACCCATCCCTGCACCTGCTCCCCAACATTCCGCAATGCTTTCTGAAACTCATTCTCTATCCTGTCCAAAAAGCTCTCCACTCCTGCCATTACACCAGCCACAATGTCCTCACTGTGACTAGACTTCATTGCCCACTCCTTGCCCTTTTCCTTGACCAGAAGAGGATCTGCTGGGTGGTTGGAGGTCAACAGTTAGGATGGACAAACAGACAGTTTTGATGGTCCTGCAATTGGACTGGCTAGTTCATTTGCTAACTATTGGTTAGCTATTTGAGCAGGAAAAGAGTTTCATACCGTCATCACTCTCAATAATCATCACTGATTTCTTTTTCAGTGGTTTCCCCTTTCCCTTGTTGCTGGGCTTGATGGTTTTCTTGACAATCGTCAGGCTGCATGTTTGTTTGTGAATGAGCTAGCAGGGATCACATGCGGTACCACCCTTTGTCCTGACACACTGTAGCCGCTTATTTGCACAATATTGGCAAGGGGAGTTGATGTGCTGACCCTCGCAAGAAGGTGCTATCCTTAGATACCTGCCCAACAGCATCTCTCTAGTAATTTTCCCCTTTGGTATCCTGCTCTCTTGTTCTTCCTTTTCATCCTTGTCCTCATCCTTGTCCTCTTGCTCCTTCTGTCAACAATAGATACTAGGAGAATGTTGACCAATATAGGTCACCCGTTTTAGCTTCTTGGGATTTAGCAACAGACCAGACAAATTTCCTGTCGTTGGAGGACTCAGTTGTTTTCTCTTCTTTGAAATTGGTGACGGACCAGACAAATCTCCTGCTGCCAGCCTATGACTTATCCAGTCTTCTTGTGCCAGTGCCGTTGACAGACCAGCCTTGGTTGTTCTTTGCCCCCACTTGGTTCTTCCCTCCTTCTGCTTTCCTGGGTCCATTTCTTCGCAGCGTTCTTCAATCACCTGGTCATATTCTCATCAGAAAGCTTGCTCTGGAGTAGCAGAATAACTTTGTTGATGAAACTTCTCCTGGCATCAAGAAGGAGTTTCTTGTCATCCTTGACCGCCCTAACTATCAACCACATGTCAATCTACAGGACAACTATTAGTGCATGTCTATTAGGCAGAAATGCTTGTATCTTACTAGGTCCTTCTGCTGTGCTTTGAGTTGATGCAGGTCTCCTCTGAGAGCAAGATATAATACTTGAACATCTGTGTCAACGACCCATTGGTGGAGTTCTTCATTAGACATGGCAGATGGAGGATTAAAGAAACAGATGAGAATTTTACATGAAGCAAGTTCTGAAAATAGATATCATGTGACCCTGTTTAAATTACAAAAGAAGTTTGATTTATTGCTTGACAAACCTGACTTTGTTTATCTTACAGTTTAGTAAATAACAATTAGCTAAGCAGGTCAAAAATTTCAGACAGTTTGATATCAATGCACTAGTGGAAATCAAACCCACCTATTGCAACACACAATGAACACCAATGGATAATATTTCATTAGACCATTGATGCTTACTGTATACTGCTATAGTCTAAATAGATATCATGTTACCCTGTTTAAATTAGGGCCTTACTTTGCTTATCATACTGTGTAGTAAATAACAATTAGCTAAGCAGGTCAAAAATTCTAAACAGTTTGAAATAAATGCACTAGTAGGAATATACTGTGTAGTAAATAACAATTAGCTAAGCAGGTCAAAAATTCTAAACAGTTTGAAATAAATGCACTAGTAGGAATTGAATTCGCCTACTGCAAGACATAATAAATAAATACCAATGGATAATATTCCACTAGACCACCAATGCTTACTATATACTGCTATGATGTAAATAAACATCAGTCTAATATTCTGTGTGTGGTCAAAAATTCTCGACAGTTTGATGTCAATGCACTAGGGGGAGTCAAACCCACCTATTACAAGATACAAGGAATACCAATTCCTGTGGTACAATAGAATATTCATAAATTGATATTTCATATTATATACAAGAGATGAGTTTGACTCCTGCTAGTTCACATTATATAATAACAGCAGGCTGCTGATGTCTGCTAGCGTTATGAATTTGATCCATTCAAAACTCCAGAGATTTCTGCAGTGGCATAAGATGGACAAATTTACATATATGTTCATTCCAGCGCATGTGACAAGTTGATAATGCACTGTGGCTGGCTATGTTTGTGCTGGTCTTTGTCAAAAAGGTAGCCAGCCCTGGTATATCATCACTTGTCATGTGCACTGAAATAATCAAATGTGCAAATTCATCCATTCTATCACACTTTAGTAATTTCTAGAGTTTTGGTCAGATCAACTACCACAGGCGCTTACTATAGGTCAGTACAATGTACATGTAGAGCAAAAATACACCTATATAAAAACACATCATTAGACCCCGTTAAGGTGGAGTAGGGAAAGTAGAACCCACTGCTATACACAATATTGAATATCAATAAACAAATATTCCACTGAACCACTGGGACTGGTTGCACCGCTGATATCAGCTGACTCACATGCTGACATCAGCTACTGTCTGCTGGCATGCCAGCGGACAGCGGATACTCATGCACCCTCTTTTGCCCTTCCCCCTCTTTCTCCCCAGTGCCATCCTCTCCACTCCCCACACTACCTCACACGCCACCCGCTTCCCTCCTTCTCTCTGACCTAATGTCCAACATCTGCTACGTCTGCTGGCATATCAGCGGACACTCATGCTTCTCCTCTTCCCCCTTCCCCCTCTTTCTCCCCACCCCCATCCCTTTTCTGCCACCCCCCACGCTCTCCGAGATGCCACTCCATGTGGCAGACACCCACGCACCTCATTTCCTTTTCTCCCACCCTGATGCTGGACAATGCTGGGGGTTGCCAACAGATTCCCATGGATGCCAACAGATGCCAATGGATGCCAGCGGATTATGACAGCTGCCGATGAACTCTGACGGATGCCAGCTGATAGCCAGCTGATGGCTGCTGATGCCAACACCCCTTTCAAGCTACAAAAACTCTTTTGGGAGATATGCCACCCCCCTTCCACCTCAAAAAATCCATACGGGAACCTGTGGAAATGTAAGTGGGCATCCATTCATTGTGTTATCCGACCTTTGAATCTATCCATTAGTAATAGACCTGTGGTGCAACAGTTAAATGTGCATTCCATTGCTGGAGACTTTTCCAAGGCCAGAGGTTCAATTCCTCACCACAGGCATATGGTGGGCAAGATGAGTTATCTTTTTCTTTGGTCCAACCAGCCCCGCCCCTGTAGACTTGCAAAGGCCTCTGTAGATGTCTGCTGGTGCCCTGTGCAGGCCTACATGAGCCTGCGTAGGTTTGAGTCCATCGATGTACATCTGCATGGATGTCTGCTGGTGGCTTGCATAGGCCTGCATAGGTCTGCAGGGCCCTTTTGTGGATGTACACTGGCATTGGGAGTGGAAAAAGGAGGGAAGAGAAGGCATACAGCTTTGAGTTATTGTGGAGAGGAAGGGAAAGGAAGGAAAGTGGGAAACCTCAAGGAGGGTTTATTCATGCCATGATGTCTGCCAATGAAGGAGGTTTTCACTCATGGGCTGATGCCCACCAGCGGCCGCTAATGCATATTGACATCTGCTAGTGTCCACTGGCATCTGCTAGGCCTGTGTGCACATGTGTGTGCCCACCTTTTATCAATCTACTGGACCATGTCATACAGCATATTGTGACATGTCCATGGCTCTGTATTCTATGGCACTGTGGGGACTGCTCCACTCCAGTGTAGCAGACTCTGCTGGACACATATGGTATGACACAAAGCAAGCTCCTGTACAACGTATGACACATACCATTGTGATGTCTCTATGTATTGCTCAAACCTGATCTCAGCAAAGAAATTGTACATCCTGGAAACCATGTGTTATAGATATATACTTGGCCTCAGTGGTTGACAATGAGATTGTTTGTTGGCATTTAGAGCTCTATGAAACTGGTCTGCCAGCCATCATGAATATGTAGCCAGATATTGAGCATCTTGTATTGAGTTCATCTCCATAGTTAGTGTCAACTTAGTGGTTGATGCCTCCAGGATGAATTATGTATGGTTCTGAGAAAGGAAATAAGCAGTTTGTGGAGGTTCATGCAGACTATGAACAATGAGTAGAAGGCAAAGAGCCAGGCTTCCATACAGGGAGGTATGCAGAATAGAATTGAGATGCCTGCCCAGGCTTTATAAACTGTGCAGTTCTAAGAGAGCAGCAATTCAGCTGTTAGCATAAACTGTTACTATTGTTGGAAGCTGGAGCACAGGACCAATGACTGTGAATACTTCAAGATTCAAGTCTAAGAAAGCAAGCTTATTCTTTTTAAAGACAGGCCTAGGCTACTTCCTAGAGATTCTATTTCTAGGAATCTACCTAATGTGTCTCCAAAAAAAAGAGTCAATGCTATCATGGATTCCAAGGCTGCAGCTTTCATTAGTAACAGTTATTTCTAGTGTGTCTACCTATATACAGGCAGTATCCAAAGAGAGGAAGGACTTGGAGAAAAAGATAGAGGAGCTGCAGAACTTGATGTCAAGTCTGATAACTACTAGGAGTCAGACTTATGAGTCTGAGATCTAGGAGATACAAGAATTTGTCCCAGTACCTGCTCTCTACATTATATCTGTCCTCTCCAATATTTATATAATATGATAATAGAGTGTAATTGCAACCTGACTTTTCACTATTTGTAGTTTAAGCAAATAGCAACTGAGTGAAAGTTCTTGGTGTGATTGCTGTGGATATGCTAATAATCCTCTTCTCTTTCTTATATTACCTTGACTGCTCTGCTGGCCTTCTTTTCAGGCTCTCTTGTACATCAGAACATATGTTCCATTAGAGTCAAATGACAAATTTCAAGCATATGCAGCTCAAGAATATGCTGCAGGGCACAAAAAACCACATTCAACATAAGAAGGGCAGAGGATTACTTTAGAATGGCTGCAATCCATGGAGTCTCAGGAATGTTTGTGGCATTTTTAGTGTGTCTTTCTTTAAGTTTCATTATATATATATTTCTATGTGACTGTCTTGTTTAGCATGAATGCAGAGGAGATAGTAAAGATGATACATGCTCTAAAGATCCCTGATATTTTTTCTACAACTTTATAATATTTATTTACAGCTATTGAAGCCTTGTGTTTATTGTATGCCCAATTTTATTCAGCTGGTGATCTGTACATGCTTTGAATATTGTATGATCATTTTCAGTCATCAATTATGGAGTGCATCAATAAGCTTGTGTTTTATATTGATGAAACATGGTTTCATTTGCTTGAGTGTGATAAACATCATCTTCTACATTATATCCAGCTTGCTTGTTATGCTGCAGCTATCTATGCTCATAGCTCACCTCTTTCTGCAATATTTGGCTTTATTGATTGCACCATCTATCATATCTGCTGGCCAACTTGATATCAATGCCAAGCTTACAATGGCCATAAGAAATTTCATGCACTCAAATTCCAAGCTATTATGTTACTCAATGGAATCATTGGCCACCTTTTTGGTCCTTATGAAGGCTGTCAAAATGATGCCTATTTGTTATCAGAGAGTCACCTGCTTGAGAGATTTGCTCAATTTGCTTTTTATGAGGGTGTATCTTGAAATGCACCTCTTAAAGAGTGCACATTACAAATTCATGAAGATCTAGCTTATGGTATTGGATCACATATCATCAGTCTATTTTCAGGTGCAGAAGAAAGAACAGAGGAGGAAAAGAAACGGAATGCCAAAATATCAGCTGTTTGGATTGAGGTTGAGCATGGCTTTGGAAACATTGTGAATCTCTGGCCATTTCTTAATGCAGGATAGAAAATGCATCTTTACAATTCCCCAGTTAGATGCTACTATAGAGTTGGTGTTATTCTTGCAAATAGCATCAATTGTCTTTGTCCAAATCAGGTTTCACAATATTTTGATTGCCTTCCACCATATCTTGCTGAATACTTTTACAATTAGACTGATTTAATTAAAATATTAACTAGCCTATTAGTCAATTACAAACAAGTTGAACAGTGATTAGTATGACTGACAAAACTGAAAGTTGTAAATATCAGTAGTGAATGAACCAATAAGCAAAAATGACTGATGATATTAAAAACTTTTATAATTTCTCTTGAAAAAGAGCCAGGAAGTCAGTCTGAAACTTTTGAGTACTATAAATAGCTTCAGAATATACTTTATTGTTGCATTTGACCTCAAGAAGAAGTTGTTCCTGAAATAATTCTCACTTATGGCTTTCTTGATGAATGAGGGTTTTTCAATTGCTATATTTAGAAGTTCTCTTCCATTTAGTGTGATGAAAGCTGGATAAAGGCAAATCATTAAAATTAGAAGAAAGTGTTTTTCTTTTTGCATGACCCTCTTTCAATTATTTTAATTGGGGCTTAGTAAAGAAAACTGGAATATTTTTGAAGTCTTCTTTTTTGATACTAGTAATAGTCTTTGAAACACTTGCATTTCTTAGTCCTTTTTCCACTTAACTTGATGTGAAAATAATACAATATTTGTGAGAAATCACATACCTTTACATTTACAATATCACTAAATACCTTTGCTAAGATGTGGCTAACAATCTCGATATCAGAGCTGCTCATGATTTCAATATATTCTATGTTTGCATCATTACCTGAATCATCAGATTTATTTTGATAGTAATGACATGAGCACATTGATGCTTTTCAAATAGCTTCTCCAGCTCACTTGTAAATGCTTGCTTTCTGTCAAATTAATTCCTCAGTCAGAGTTATTTAATATATATATTGTAATACATACTTTTTGAAGCTTTGTGCATTCTGCATCAGTCTTATCTTCACACTCCTGCTTATGTGCTGCCAACTTGTCAAGAAGAGCAGCAATTGCAATTCCTGCATTCTCCTCTAAAAGCTTTGTCAAAGAGTTGGCTACTGATGATGGATCTTAATCCAATATATAAGCACTATTGTTCAAGTCAAAATGATGCTAGATATATTATGCTATTTTAAAAGATCTCCAACTTTTTTACAGAGAACAACATTACTATAATTGATTCCCAGTGAATGTACACACCTTCCAACATTAGCCCATGTAGCAGTAATTTTTCCATGAGTTGCAGCAAAGACATCAATATCAGCACAGACACATGCAAGCTGAATGAGCTGGTCTACTGTAAAATAACACTCAGACATTGTGGCAACAATGGATTCTGTTTGCAGCTCAAGTTCTGCTTTATCTACTGATTTCAATGCAGGCTGAGCCTTTGAAACAGTAATAGTAGCAGGAGTATGTGAAGCTGTGTGATTATAGTGATTTGTATTGGAAGTATTTGGTGATGAAGAGAAAGCAGTGAGATTGGAATACAAAAAGTGAGACCCCTGAGTTGCTACTGGAGCTACAGATGCACATTGATAGCTTGGAGAAAGGCTTAGCACATCATGAGATTGGTGAGGCTCAGCAAAGATACCACGAGAAAAATGTATATCAACATGCATTGTATGGTCAGGAAACTGGTTGGTGGCCTGAGAAAATGCCTCAGAGAGATGTGGAAGATTATCATCACTGCTTGTGTCCTCAGAATAAGCACCAATGTGCTAATAATATGAACATGTCTGAAGCACAGATTGGACAGGCTAAACATCATATCTTGGCATGTGGTTACATAAATCCAAGAGTTGATGATATGCACACTTAGAAGAGTACATCAGGTTCTGTGCATGACACAATGATGGTGGTGAGAATCAAAGTGAGCAAAAAAGCAGAGGAATGTGACAATGTCATGTAGCTTAAAAGAGATTAATGTCAGTCAAGTTGTCAATCAATCTGTCTATCATTTGTGCCTAATTCCAGTTCCACTGACTTTCAGTTCCAGTAAAATAGGTGTTGCAAATATACTCTAATACAAGGTTTTGACACAGCTTGCTCCAGTTAGTTCCACTCAATGTTTACATAAAAGGTTGTTACTTCATATATTGTAGCAGACTGTTTGGTAGCAACTGAGAGGAGTGCATTATACAAAATCTTGGATCTGAGTTAGCAACTAAGGGTGTGTTATGCATGACCAACTGTGATTTAGGCAACTATTGCTAAGGCACTCTGCCCACATTATTGAGGAGGAAGGCAATTAATTTATATAACTTCTGATGTCAGTATGCTGATTCTCAATTGAATGCATTTTTTTGTGCAATTAATCTCTCTGAATTTACTTCTATAGCTGATAAAAATAAGGATATTCCAGCAGTACTTGCAGCATGAGTTGCTCATTTTGATACTCTTCCCAAGAATTTGCCTTATTTGATTCCATCAGGTCTCTCTGACTCTGAATCAAAATATCATTTCTACTTTGACACAAGATGTGGCAAAAGAGAGCCATTATTATGCTTTCAATTAACATCTTGAGATCTGCTTTGAAGTTCATCTACTCTAGGGCAAAGAAATCACCTTTTAAAAACATGGAAAGAGGCTTGAGGGCATGATCTACATGTTAAAAAAAGTACTAAAAGAGGTTTCTTCCAAGCAAAACTTTGTTCAAGACAGATGATTTGAAAGGCTCATCACAGCTGCTAAGGCCTCTGGAGCACAGATTTCTCCTAGAAAGTATAGTTCATTCAATTATAAACTTGGAGTTGAAAACTGAACACTGCTTCAGGAAACCTGTTGAGAGCAAAGATGAAGACAAAATGAAGATAAAGTGCTCACAAAACAATCTTTCATAATTGCCTCTACTGTACCAAAGCTTAAGCAACAGCAAAATATTGTGATTGACTCTGACAATGATTGTCAGGGGACTCCTCATTTCTTCCTTTTCTCACTCCTTATTCCTTCACTCTCCCTTCATTCATTCTCTTATTTCTTCTGACATTATTTCATTTTACTGTTTCTATTCTTCCAACACTATCTGTTAGTACTACTCTCAGCCCTTGAGGTGCTCTGGTTCTTTAGCTACTATTCAGACAAGTGTGGGCCCTTCAGCACCACTTCCAGACTGCTTATATAAGCCAGAGTTTTCCTGCCTTGTTTGCACAGTTGTTTGATTAGTCAATTTTCGAGTTTTTAAGGTTTTATTGTACTGTACAGTTGTTTCCCACACTTCAGAAGTCCCAGAAGCATCCAACCTGGCATAGGGAATCCCTGGACTTATTCTCTTTGGAATCTCCCTCTGCCAGGTGAGTAGTTATTATGATATTGTCAGTACATACTCTAATACACTTTGGATCTCCCTCTGCCAGCTGTGTGACTGAGCCACAGCCTCTAGAGGTCATCCTTACAGCAGAACAAGTCTCTACATTTTGGTCTGGGAGCCCCCTTTAGCCTGCTTGAGCCCTCTCTTGCCTCTTTAGGTCCCTCCCCCACTGGATTACTCCCTGCCTCTCTGTTGCTTCTATGACCCAACCAGCCCCCTCAGACACTCCCCTGGACGCTTCTGCCCCTCAGGATGATGCCTGGGGTCGCTTGCTTGCTCTGGAGACTCAGGTGCAGACTACTCAAGCTTCCCTCACCCTCCACACCACCGAACTTGCTGGATTACATCAGGCCACAGACACCATCTCCCATTCCCTTCAGGCCCTCTTAGAGTGCCTCCCTCTCACTCCTACCCCTCTCCAGGCACCTCCAGTTAGGGCTGACACACTCCCAGTCCCTTGCTTTGGGGTCTCCCCCCCAGTTCATGCTAATATTCCTCGCCCAGCACTCCTAGATGCATTCAATCCTCCAGTTAGGGCTGACACACTTCCAGTTCTTTGCTTTGGGGCCTCCCCCCCAGTTCATGCCAATATTCCTCGTCCAGCACTCCCAGATGCATTCAATGGTGACTGAGCATTAGACGAGCATTTCCTGCAGTCTTGCATCACCTATATTCAGCTCAGTGGTGAGGCTTTCCCCTCTGATGCTCTCAAGATTGCTTGGGTTCTTTCTTACATGAAGTCTGGGCAAGCTTCAATGTACACACTACAAGTTTTTTGATGTCCTGGAGGAGTAGAGAGTTTTGGAAGTTGGGATCAGTTTGAGAAGGAGTTTTGGACAGAGTGCTTCTCCTTGGACCCTGCTAAGGTGGCAGCCCTCACTCACCAAGATCCTCATTAATATGGGCAGGGGAAGCAGACTCTAGATGAGTATATCGACTCCTTCAGAGCTCTTGCTAAACAGGCCTGCTATCCAGATGGTCTTCAGCTCTGTCTCACCTTCCAAGATGGCCTCCTTCCCTCTCTCATGGACTGGATCAATAGCATGGCTAAGGGACAACCTGACAACATGAGTATCAAGATCTGGTATCAGGTAGCATGGGATCAGTGGCAGCTCATGGAGTTACAATGTGAGCTCCACCATGGAACCACCCCTCGCTCCACCTCACAGGCATCTTTTCCTGCTTGTCATCCCATCCAGCCCTCCTTTCCATTTTGCACTCTACCTTCAGCTCAGGTACCTGCAGCACGTCCCCTTCCTCTTGGAATACCTATGGACGTTGATGCCTCTTGTCAACATTCCTCCCTTCCTCTCCTCTGCTGTCACTGTGAGAAGCCTGGTCACTTTGCTTGATATTGTTCCTAGGGGTTGGAGGTGCGCTAACTCTCAGCTTTAGAGCAGGAAGAGCTCCTTCTCCAGCTCCTTGCTGCCCGAGATGTCCAAGAAAACCCCTCCCCAGATGTACAGACTGAAACAGAACCTTTGGATGAATCCTTGGGTCCTGTGGAAGCTGTAGGAGAACCATTGGATGGGTCCTTTGGTTCTGCAGAAGAGGGTTTTCAATAGAGTAACGGATGAGTTGTATGCCTCTGCTGCCTGGTGCTAATCAGTTTACATGTCTATCAGTAGAACCTTCTAATGTATTGCTCCCTGTTCCTGATTCTCTGACTGAAACTGTAAGCACCCCCTCCAACGTACAGAATACCTGTCCAAGCCGCAGCTAAGACCTCCTCTCCTCCTCCTTCTGTCTGATGACCATGTGTCCCAGCTTGGAAACAACGTCTTTCTTGTTGCTATGTTGTTGCCTCCACTCCCTCTCCCAACTCTCTGCATCTGAATGTGGAGATTGAGACAACTGACACTCAGCAAACTCAAAGTGTCATAGCTCTCTTGAACAGTGGTACTACTAGACTCTTCCTGAACACCTATTATGTGGAACAACACCAGCTCACTACCCAACCCCTCTCTTATTCTATTCCAGTCTATAACATTGACGGTACTCAATGAAGCTGGGTCTATCTGCTCAGTGGTGGATTTAGTCCTTCGTTATCAAATGCATTCTGAGCGTGCTGTCTTTGTGGTCACCAGCCTAGGAAAGCAGAACATGATACTGGGGTTCTCCTGGCTGCATGATCACAATTCTGAAATTGACTAGGCCAAGGGTAAGGTGAGCATGAGCCGCTGCCCTTGATGGTGTTCCACATGTGCCAAGGAAGTTAAAGAGGAGCGTAGAGAGGCAGTCCATGAGCATGCTGCTATCTGGGCCTGCCAAGTTGGACACCTCCCCTTTGCAGACCTTAACCTACTGGATCCTCCCCCTCTGGCGTTCCCTTATAGAGAGGCCCTCTATGAGGATGGTCGAGGTGTAGTGAGTGAAGCCCAGATAGAAGATGGATGCGAGGGTGAATTTGGGTGTGCTTCTGACCCAGAGTCTCCAGACAAGGCTATTGAGACAAGTGATAGGATTTATGCAACTACCTTATGACCTCCACCAATGGTAGCAGAGATTAGAGCTAGCCAAACTACTTCCCAGCAGCTAGCTCAGGCATTTGCTGCCAACTCTGCTCCTAAGTCATTCCAAGATGCAGTTCCTCATCACCTGCAAGACTTTGAGGATGTTTTCTCTAAGGCATCATTTGACTCCCTCCCCAAGCATAAGCAGTGGGACCATGTGATTGAGCTTATGCCCAATGCTGAGCCCTCTAGCTGCAAGGTCTATCCTCTCTCTCCCAGAGAACAGGATGAGCTTAATGCCTTTTTGCAGGAGAATTTAGACTCTGGTTGCATCCGTCCCTCAAAGTCTCCAATAGCCTCTCCAGTCTTCTTCATTAAGAAGAAGGATGGATCTCTATGTCTGGTTCAGGACTACCGAGTCTTGAATGCGATGACTGTGAAGAATCGCTACCCCTTACCACTCATTTCAGAGCTTGTCAACAACCTCCGAGGTGCGTGCTACTTTACCAAGTTGGATGTCTGCTGGGGCTACAACAATGTGTGCATCAAAGAAGGTGATGAGTGGAAGGCAGCATTCCGAACAAATTGTGGACTCTTTGAACCTCTGGTAATGTTCTTTGGCCTCACTAATAGCCCTGCCACCTTCCAGACCATGATGAACAACATTTTCTGAGACCTCATAGCAGAAAGTGTTGTGTGTGTATACCTTGACAATATTCTCATCTATACCAAGACTCTAGAGGAGCATTGTCAGATTACGTGTATTGTACTGGAACGTCTTCACTAACATCAGCTTTATCTTAAGCCAGAGAAATGCAAGTTCAAGCAGACTAAGGTTGAATATCTTGGACTGATCATCTCTCATGGAATGGCTGAGATGGACCCAGTCAAGGTGGCTGGTGTGGCACAGTGGCCAGAGCCTAAGAACAAGAAGGAGGTCCAGGCCTTTCTGGGTTTCACCAACTTCTACTGAAGGTTTATTCAGGATTTCTCACACCATGCCTTGCCCTTCTTCGATCTCACCACTAAGGACACTCCTTGGCACTGGGATGCAGCACAGCAGACAGCCTTTGATGCCCTCAAACAGGCAGTCACTTCAAAGCCTGTCCTCCTATTCTCAGATGACAACTCTTCCTTCTGTGTTGAAGCCGATAGCTCAGATTTTGCTACTGGAGCCGTTCTCTCTCAGCAGTCAAGGGAGGATGGTAAGTGGCATCCTGTGGCCTTCTACTCCAAGAGTCTCAATGCCATGGAGCAAAATTATGAGATCCATGACAAGGAGATGCTGGCTATCATTTGGTCATTTAAGGAGTGGCAACATTTTCTTAAGGGTGCCAGGCATAAATTTGAGGTGTGAACTGATCACAAGAACTTAGAGGACTTTTGGACAGCCAAGAAACTTAACCGCTGACAGGCTCAATGGTCCTTGTATCTGGCCAACTTTGACTTCTCTCTGCATCACAAACCTGGATGGAGCATGAGCAAGCCAAATGTGCTTTCTAGGCAAGCAGATCATGGTTTAGGAGCTAGTGACAATGACAATATTGTACTCCTGAAGCCAGAACTATTTGCTATTCGTGCTCTAGAAAGTGTAGTTGGCCAGGGAGAAGAAGTGAGCACCCTTCAAGACATCCAATGAGGTAACTGGGAGGGTGCTCAAGAAGATCTGGTAGCTAAGGCTGCCATGGCCTTGCATGCTTGAGAGAAAACTGGAGTGAAGTCTGTTTGCACCAACGAGTGGTTATTGGAGAATGGTCTTCTCACCTTCTGGGGATGCATTTATGTTCCCAACCTGCCAGACTTCTGGAGGCAGATTGTGGAGCAGCATCATGACTCTTGAGTTGCAGGACATCTTGGCAGATGGAAGACACTGGAGCTAGTCTCACGGAATTACTGGTGGCCTCAAATGTCATGGTATATTGGCTCTTACACCTCCACCTGTAACCTTTGCCTTTGGACTAAGCCTTGTCATCAGCCTCCTATGGGACAGCTTCATTCATTGCTTATCCCAGCTGAGCATTGGAGTGTGGCCTCAGTAGACTTCATTGTTGAATTACCAGACTCTCATGGATATGATGCAATCATAGTAGTAGTGGATCTCTGTAGCAAGTGTGCTCATTTTATTCAAACACACACTACCTGCTCAGCCATAGGTGCCACCCATCTATACTGGAAGCATGTCTAGAAACTCCATGGGTTGTCTCTGACCATGGACCTTAGTTTGTGGCAGAGTTTACTAGAGAACTATATCGCCTCCTCCATATCAAACTCCACACTTCCACAGTCTACCATCTCCAGTCTGATAGCCAGACTGAGCATGTCAACCAGGAGCTAAAACAGTATCTCTGGCTCTTCTGCAATGAACGACAGGATGACTGGGATGACCTATTATCAGAGGCAGAGTTTCAATACAACAACCATATACATGCTGCCACTCAGATGTCTCCTTTCCTTCTAGATACTGGTCGACACCCTCAGATGGGATTTGAGCCTCGTGGATGACCTTCAGAGAATGAAGCTGTCAACAAGTTTATAGATTGGATAAAGGCAGCCCAGGAGGAAGCCAAGGCTGCCTTAGCTAAGGCAAAGGATGACATGGCCTGCTACTATGATCGTGGACAAACTCCAGCCTCCAAGTACAAGCCTGGAGATCGAGTCTACCTGGATGCCTCTGACATTGCTACCATCTGACCTTCTCAGAAGCTCTCTCACTATTGTCTAAGACTCTTTCCTATAGTAAGGCAGGTAGGCCTACTAGCCTATCAACTCAAGCTGCCTAGTGGAATGAGTCAACTCCATCCAGTCTTCAATGTGGTGAAGCTCTCTCCAGCTCCAGAGGATCCAATTCCAGGTTGACGTCCACAGCCACCTCCACCTCTAGTTCTAGTAAACAACCAAGAAGAGTACAAAGTGGAACAAATCCTAGACAGCCAACTCTTTAAAAACAAGCTTCAGTTCAAGGTCAAGTGAAAGGGCTATGGAATCGAGGACATCTTCTAGAAGCTACAAGAGAATGTCCATGCCCCTGCCTTGGTCTGGAAATTCTATCAACAGCATCCCAATGCTCCCTGGGCAATCAGAGGCCTCTATTCTCTTTCCAAAGTAGACCAGGCTATCCAGAACTACTTATATCCAGCACGTCAAGATGCCGTGCTCTAGAGGGGGGGTGATGTCAGGGGACTCCTCATTTCTTCCTTTTCTCACTCCTTATTCCTTCACTCTCCCTTCATTCATTCTTTTATTTCTTCTGACATTTTTCATTTTACTGTTTCTATTCTTTCAACACTATCTGTTAGTACTACTCTCAGCCCTTGAGGTGCTCTGGTTCTTTAGCTACCATTCAGACAAGTGTGGGCCCCTCAGCATTGCTTCCAGACCACTTATATAAGCCAGAGTTTGCCAGAGTTTGCCCCTTATTTATGCAATTGTTTGTGTAGGCAATTTTTGAGTTTTTAAGGTTTTGTTGTACTTTACAGTTGTTTTCCATGCTTCAGAGGCCCCAGAAGTATCCAACCTGGCATAGGGAATCTCTAGACTTGTTTTCTTTGGATCTCTCTCTGCCAGCTGTGTGACTGAGCCACAGCCTCTCGAGGTCACCCTTACATATGCAGTACATGAGTTAGAAACACTCGCTATTTTAGAAGCCCTCCTTAAGTAGGAGGATAAACTAATGGGATATAAGATCCATATCATCATGGATCACAAAGCACTCGAGTTTTCCAAGACTCAAGTGCACCTATCACCACAACAACATCACTGGATTGACTACATGTTGCGATATCAGTTTGACATCACCTATGTAAAGAGTAAATTGAACAAGGTTGCAGATTGCCTGTCTATACTTAGGATGACATCCTTGACATGCATGATTATGTCCAAGTATACAGACACATTGATCTGGAGGATGAGGACTTGCCTTTGCATAGGTTTCATGAAGTCAAGAAACATTTAGTTGAACTATGTGCCATGCAAGTGCAGGAATTACATCGTAGTAAGCAACTGAAAGAACAGCAAGAAGCTTGAGATATCAAGGCTCAGGTGTTGGTGGACCATGAGGCCCCCCAGCCTAGCAAAGAGACAAGGCAAGAGGTGCCTCCTAGTGGTGCTGAGATGACTCTCCAGCATGCACTGGACTTGCATGATCATCAGCCCACACTAGTGGACTTAGGCAATGTGCAATTTCACACACACATCCAGCAAGGATACAAGGATGACAATCTCTTCCTAGAGATTATGAACAATATCCAGGTGCATTGGTGCTGCAAGGTAGAGCAATAACTTGTCTATCTCACCAGACCTACTGGGTCCAAAGTCATCTGCATTATCCAGGAGAGGTTGTTGATCACAACTATCCTAGAGCAGGCCCACAAAGTAGTAGGCCACTTTGGAACTCAGAAAACATTGGATTACATGCAGCATTGGTAATGGTAGCTGCAAATGGCCAAGGAGACAAGTCAATTCTGCTCAACATGTGAGCTATGTCAATAGTCAAAAGTGTCGATGTTGAAGCCACTGGAGAAGCTTTATTTGCTTCCAATCCCAGTCAAACCCTGGGACTCAATCAGGATGGACTTTATTGGTCTGTTTCTGGAGTTGAAGGGTTTCAACTACCTGTGGGTAGTAATCTGTAGAATGACCAGTATGGTCCATTCCATTCCTGTAAAGACAACCATGACAGCATTGGACTTGTCTTGGATCTATCTCAAGGAGATAGTACACTTTTATGCATTGCTCAGCTCAATCATAATTGATCAAGATGCTAAGTTTACTTCCAAATGGTGGAAGAAGCTGCACAAGCTGCTCAGAGCAAAGTTGCTCATATTGACATCATTTCATCCACAAATAGATGGCTAGGCAGAATGGGCAAATAGAAATATCACACAGATACTATCAGCGTTTGTATGTTCTAATCAGAAGGACTGGGTAGATAGATGTCCACTCATTGAATTCATGATAAACGCAAGCATATCCAAAACCACAGGATACTCATCCTTTGAACCTCAATAATGGCTATATGCCATCCATGATTTGTGAACTTTGCACTGACAAAGTTATTCATGTTGGAGTTAAACAGTTTGCGCACAATGCACTAAGAAACTTAGCAAATGCCCATGATGCAATTATAGAATTGCATGTATGGCAAACAAAACATGTGAATAATCACAGACATGATAAACCAGACATTGAGAAAGGGAACCTAGTGTACCTCTCAACAAAGAACTTGAACTTGCCAAAAGGCAGAGTGAGTAAGCTATGTCCCAAGTGGATTGGACCATATAAGGTCCTTGAGGCTGAGCTGAGCATGTCTAACTATGTGCTGGAACTACCACATGTGCTGCAGGCATGTAGTATAGTGCCTAAGTTCCATGTGTTGCTGCTGTGACCATACTTGGCCAATAGTGACATGCTATTTCTTAATTGCATGACCTCAGAGCCGTATGATTTTGGAACTGCAATGACCAGAAATAGTTTGTAGATGACCTTATAGGTCATAGGTGGACAGGGGGAAATCCTTGAATTCAAGGTAAGATGGAGCTTAGGTAATACCACCTGGGAGCTGTTAGTAAACTGCAAGAATCTTGCAGTGCTGGACTGATACCTAGAGCTGCAGGGCATGAAATGCCCTCAATAGCTGGCAAAACATGCCTAGAGCACGTGAGGTGGTGAAATGTGGAAAAAGTCTACTTTGATACACAGTTAGTGACTAGGTGGCTACTAATTGTGGCTGTTTACACTACTCTGATAACCGGTGAAAGACTGGGTGGCAAATATTTGTGGTTGTTTACACCACTGGCAGAGTTAGGAGATTTTTTTTCTCTTTTTTCCTCCTAAGTCCCATACACATAGCTGGCATGTTGTTTGAAATGGCCTATTGGGGGCCACAGAAAAATGATCAGAGCCTGCAAGGCTCTAGTAGAGGGGGGAGACTCCTGAATATACAGAGACAAAACTATCTTTCTAATTACTAGAGGCAGCCACCATATCTGGCAATAAGCCAGTACCAGCCAGCAGGTATGGCCTATCCAGGCCATGAAAAACTGCTTCCATATCAGACACCTCTTCACTCACAAGAGATGGAGGTCAATAATGAGGGGCACTATGAGCATCCGAAGGACAGCACACATGAAGAATGCTACTATCAGGTACCATCAGCATGCTTGCAGGTGTTGATATCAACATATGTGGGTGTGGTGACAGGACTGCCATCTGTATTATAGGTGCATCAGCCCATGGCTGAGTTGTATGTGGAACCTGCACCACAAGCACAGAAATGAGCAGTGCCAGACACACTCCTTAGCAAACTGAAAGCAGCAGGATAGCCAGTCTCTGCAATTGTGTCCTTTCTGCAGGACAGTTTGGCCATTATTGTTGTAAAGGAGCTGCTTGACCAGATTGAGCTTATAAAGAGGCAGCGCATATCAGTGCTGGAACAGATTGACCATGCATCTAAGTGCAAAGTGTCAAATTTTGAGGAACCAACTGCCAAGGTCAAAAGAGCCAGATACCAGCCTGTTTGACCAGTTGAACCTCCATGGACTAGGATGCTGGCAGCATGAACAGCATGCTCTGAGCAGCCTGCTCAGCCCATTGCTTTGTCATCATGATTACCTATCCTGGCCCCTCAGGCCTAGTCAGAGTCACTGGCTGCTATCAGTGAGCCTCTGGCAACCTGTTCCTGGATCAGCAGGAGACCACACCATCTCAGGCCCCACCTATAGGGTTCAAATCCATCACCATGGTGCCAAGAGTGCCCATTCAGAACGTCTCTTGCACTGAGTCTGGAAAGAGAATTCTGGCACGAAATGCATCTGCCCCTCTAGTGGCTCAGCCACCATCTGCATCATCTGCCTCAGCAAAGCTGGGGCCATCTTGTCAATGTTGTGGCTGCAAGCTGCCTCTTGATGCCTCCAAATTAGAGGCAATAGCCTTCCTTGCTAGCATTCCCACATAAGTGGGAGAAGTCCAGATGCTATTTATGTTGCTGGTGTTCATACTGGCACCACCAGAACATTATCCTATAATCATCTTGACCCCAGACCCCTGCACACCAGAACAGTATGACAGTCTGGTGGCAACCTTGAGAGGAAAACCTGTGCCTGGAAAAGGCAAAGCACCAGTTGTGTCCTTATCTGATGAGAGTAACTATGGAGAGTCAAGCTCAGAGCAAGAGGAGGACAGTGAGAAGGGGGAATCAGCTGCAAACTGATTCCAATGAGTATTGCACAATAATTGCATAGCAAAGAAGAAGGCAAATCATGCTAAAGAGCTGCAGGCCCTGAAATATAGAGCCAAGGATGATTTCTTGGGGAGAATCTCCAATGGTTTGGAGGTGAAAGTGTGGGGGCTGCTTGATGTCAAGCAAATGAACTCGTGCTTCAGAGGAGCACTCAGCCATTGCACGTACTATTCATATTTCATGAATATTGTGCTGATGAGAGCTAACACCAACAGAGCAGCATTATATGAGTATGCCTCTGGCTAGCCTGCCCACATTCTGGGCATGATCATCTACAAGCATGCCCTGCACAGCCTTCCCCACACTCCATTAGAGCTGGACCAGCTCTATAAATATTACATGAATATTCACATCCTGTGTCATGACAGAATTGGCACATATATGTTGATCACAGAGCTTCAGATGTTTGCCCAGTGAACAGTTGAGGCTCTGCATGATTGAACCATGCAGCTCCTGATGAAGGAGCCTCAATATCAGAATTTTATCAATCCGATGCAGGGTTCTGATGACCTTGCTCTCATAGAGCAACAACAAATTCTGGGGCACTTTCTGCACATAAAAGACAATGGTTCCACTGTGCTGCACATAATGCATGCTCAAGACTCAGCCACTCCATTTGACCTGGACCAGCTAGTGCAGTATGCACTGATCTTTGGTCACTCCAGGCTGGAGAACACCTATCAGGGCATTGCAATTGATCACACATACTGTATGCACTGGTGAACCCTCTTCAGATTTGCATTATGTCAAGCTCTCTGCGCTAATAGCATAGCCAAACCCATGATTGTTTAGCACATGACTCTTGTCATGGCCCATCCAGGACTGTATCATGAGGCAATTGCCATGTATGATACTATGTTTCCTGAGCAACCCTTTGAGCCCCAACTTGAGCCTAAGCTCAACATTCATCAAGTTCACATGCTAGACAAGCATGCACAGAACTTTTCAGATGACAACATATTATGCATCTTATTACACAACTGGATTCTGCTGGACTGGGTAGACCCCACCTATACTTATAGTGTGGTCTTCCTGGAACAGCAGTTCCACTCACCAACAATGTCAATGAACATTTTTAAACAGATCAATAATGAGTGTATGGAGCGCCTCTCTACTTATGGCACTCCACCCACAATCCCCCAGTTGGATGAGTGGCAGGAGATGACTGAAGACAATTATTATCATCTTATGTTCAAGCACCATGAGAAGAGCAATCTCCCAATCAATCCTGAGGCTGAGGGCCTCTATTATCTTATTGTCATGGACCCTAACCAGGTCAATCTCCTAAACCAAACATTGGCACATGGTACGCTACCCACCATCACTCCAGCAATTAATGTTGCACTAACTGAGTCTATGGTAGTAGATTTGCCTGCAGTCAAGGGGTCAATCACTCCACTGAGAACTGAATTGGTGTCTCCCCTCTCATGATTAACATTGCACCAGAGGAGGAGTCAATGGTGATGGAGACAGGCGTGGTCACAGAAGTCTCATCAGACAGGTTATAGACCCTTTTTTAATTTTAGGTAAATATAAGTATGAACTCAACATCCTCATGCTGACATGCACTCCAGTGTAGCATGTATATACAGCAGACTCATGTGTGGAGTCAATCCTTTTATCTTGAATTTCATCTTGTTTTTTGCTGCTCATCTCATATGCACAATAGTGCACTAAGAAGTCATGAGATTTAGTGTTTACAGTTGACACTACCATCTTGAACATAATACTAATGCCCTACAGCAATGCAATGTGTGCCACAGACTGATGTTTGCACTGTTGTGCATCTCTCATTCCCAGTTCAACTCCTCTTCTAAGACTGAGTATTTGGTCTTATTGGGGGGTATATAATGGAGCGTCACACATGTTACTAGCATCAACAATGCTATTTGCATACAGTAGAGTATTATATAAGATAACATTTTGTATTCACTCTAGTTCTAGTCAAATCCAATACTGCAGTTTGATTTAGCACTGTATGATATATACAAGATAGTTTTAGCTTGTAACCAATGGTTACAACAATCCATTCTTATGAGCTCCTATCAATTACATTGCTCCTTGTATCACCTCATCAGCCGCTTTCATTATTCAAACACTTCAACATGAGCAGCATGAATTATATGGGTATCTGCATAAAAGAACAGTTCAGAAATGGATTTTAAAAATAAAAAAGTAATGGTTAAAACAAACTCTGAAGGAAGAACATTGAATGGTGTCACACACTTGCAGAAAATAGCTATGTGGGTGTTTTGGCACCACACTCTGAGATTGTTGAGGAAATCAAAAAACAGCTGAAGAATTTACAGAAGTCTAATATAACTGTTAGTCAAATGCTTGGTTGCTTTATTGCATTAGCTATGATTAAAGCTAGAAAACCTGAACTCTTGAAAACTTTCAAATGTGCTGAAGTCAGTTCAGTTCTACCTTAATATCTTCTTTCATTTGACTGAGCAAGAATCTGCTTTCAGCATTACATTGGTCATTTTTTTTCAAAGATGCCATGAACTGGACTGTACAGCATGACACACATATGGAGAGTCATGTTTCTGATAACATAGCTAAGCTATATAAATGATGTGCATTCTGAATCATTCATCTCATGGTTTTCTATGAGATTCTACTCAAACTCCTGATCAATATAGATCAAACAGGGATTTTTGTTTTGATGTCTTACAACAAGACATATTATGATAAAGGTGCTAGACATGTTAAAACTATTGCCCATGATAAGAAGCATGTATACACCTTATATGTTGCAACATTAGCTGCTGGCAATATTCTTCTGAAAACCCAAGACATTATTTCTATTGCCTCAAGCATCAGGATATAACAAGGCTATTGATCTTGAAATTCAATTTGTTGCAGCTAATAGCCCCAAAAAGACAAGCCACTTCAGTATATTGAAAACAATGAAAAAATAGATGCTTGACATTCTACTCTCATATGTGAAGTCAATCATTAAAATCTACAAGCTTTTTGCAGATCAGAAGTCAATCCTTCTTATTGATTGCTATTCTGTTTATATTAGCCTAGAGTTCTACATATATGTTTTTAACAAGCACCCAAATGTTTTTATTTTTACAAAAGAAATTTAAACTGTGAGGTGAACTGAGCAGAAGTGGGGTGTTAATTAGGTACTCTGTTCTGTGTGCTAACTTGTGACAATGGTAAGTATTTATAGTAAAAAGAGTTTAGTGCTGCTAAGTGGCTAAACATCACCAAAGAGTGGTGAACTGAAAAGAATGTAAGTGAATGCTAAGCATTAAACTAAATATTAAAAAGTTAACAAGAATGCTGTTTGTCTAAACTGAGAGAGGATGCCAAGCAATGTCAGATGCCAAGGTGAAATGTCAGGCTGCTAGTCATAGAGAAATACCATCATTTCAAGTTGTAAGTGCTGCCACTGGCTAGTGGTACCATATGCTAATAAAGTGATGCCATCTGTCAACACTTGCCAACAGTATGATGCCAACTGCTGCCTGTTATTCCAGCTGCTGCTAGTGCTATCACTGATTAGAACTATTGCTTGCCATGCATGGCTGTTAGGTATGGCCTAAAATGAATAAATCATGCATGCCAAGTTCAGAACTAGTGCAGCAAGGTGTTTGGAGCTGGTGCTGAGCCTGCTGTTGATGCACCTACTCTGTGTGGGGTCCTACAGTGGCTCAAAAAATTGTCCCAATGTTTCATACTTTTTGAAAGATGACATTGGCATGAAGGATGGGAAGTACGTAAAATTCTGATTAAATCATGTAAAATACTATGGCATTGTAGCTACAGAATGAATCTAGGTTTATGTAATCAAGATCAAAACTGATGGAGTAATAGCCATTTTAAAATATTCACTCATTGGGACAGTTTTTTGAGCATCTCTAATTTTAGTATCTAGTACTTTGTATGTCCTCCATTTGCCTTGATAACTGCTTGAATCCTTCTAGGCATGCTTTCTATTAGTCTTTGGCATACCTCTGGTGGTATTTCATCCCACTCCTTTGCAACCCTCTCCCATAATTCATGCACACCATAAGGAGGTGTTTCATATTGCCTAAGTTGCTCTTTGAGGTACTCCCAGAGATGTTCAATAGGGTTGAGATCAGGGGATTGGGCTGGCCACCAAAGGACATTAAAGTTGTTGTCCTCAAACCACTTGTCAGCCCTCTTGGAGTTGTGTTTGGAGTCATTGTCCTGTTGAAAGTAGTGGGCACCCTCCTCCATCTCCAACTTCTCAAAGTTCTCCTTTGCTCCATCATCTAAAATTTCACAGTACTGCTCTGCATTCATGATCCCCACCACCTCTACAAGCTTTTCTACCCCATTCCAACTCATACAGCCCCATACTATGAGATTATTCCCTCCTCCATGCTTCACAGTAGGTGTAGTTGTTCAGTCTGAAATGTCTTCTCCTTGTAGCTTCCACACATACTGCTTCCCATCTGACCCAATCCTGTTAATCTTTGTCTCATCTGTCCACAACACCCTTTTCCAGTCCTCTATAGTCCAGTTCTGATGCTTTTGAGCCCATTTAAGCTGTAGTTGTCAATGTTTAGCTTTGAGCATAGGAACTTTTCTCTTGGTAGCAGACCAATATCCCTCCTCCTTCAACACATTCCAGACAGTCTTGGAAGAGACAGGGTTGGAAATGATGTTGTTGATAAAATTAGTGGCCTGGACAGCTGTATCAAGTCTCCCAGTTGAGATTTGTCGAACAATAGCCTGTTTATCACATGGAGTAAGCTTAGCAGGATGGCCTCCAGGATGGTTTTCCTTGTCCATCTCCAACTCTCTACCAATCCTCCTAGTAGTAGATTTCCCTAGACCAGTTTGAGCCCCAATCTGACTAGAGAATACCCTTGAGCAAGAAGAGAAACAACAGTAGAATGTTGTGCAGAAGAAATAGGTTTCATGATAGTGGTTGAAGGTCAAGATGTGGTTCAACCAGCTTGAACTACTCCCAAATTTGTGCAGAAGGAATAGGTTTCATGATAGTGGTTGAAGGTCAAGATGTGGTTCAACCAGCTTGAACTACTCCCAAATATATCTAAACATGGTCACATGACTTTGTTTATATTCCCACATGCAACTTACTCTTTATTTCTGAGTAAAATAGGGATAAACCTGAAAAATTAGAGATGCTCAAAAAACTGTCCCAATGAGTGAATATTTTAAAACGGCTATTGCTCCATCAGTTTTGATCTTGATTACATAAACCTAGATTCATTCTGTAGCTACATTGCCATAGTATTTTACATGATTTAATCAGAATTTTACGTACTTCCCATCCTTCATGCCAATGTCATCTTTCAAAAAGTATGAAACATTGGGACAGTTTTTTGAGCCACTGTATCAGTGTAGTATCTGGTCTTTGTTGTTGAGAAATAGAAGGAGAGATCAAGGAACAATGAAAAATTGAAGAAGCCATCAAGGGAGAATGAAAAGAAGAAAGAATTGGAACAGGGGCAGGATGTAGAAATAGTGAAGGAAAAGAGGAAGTATTGTATACAGGTGAAGAATGACAATTTGCATATGCAAAATTCAATAGAGGTGTATTTGAATTATTTGAAGTGACTGGAGGGTTAAAGAATTGAGGTAACTGTAGTACATGATATGAAGAAGAATTAAAGGAAGGTGGAATAGGATTTGTACAAGAAAAAGAAGAAAAATAAGGACAATTATTACAATTTGGAATTGAAATATGAGACTGAACATTTGAAGCAGTATTGATGAATTGAGCTGTATATATATCATAATTATATGCAGAAGAAACAAGTGTATTTGCAGAATCTGGAAAAGAAGAGAATATATGTAGAGGAGGATCATAACCAGAGGTAGAAAAATGAACAGCTGGAGTCAGATGAGCAGGCAAAATGACTATTGGATCAAAATTTGAGATAGGTGGACCATGCAGTGCAGATGACCAAGTGTCTATGAAAGGATTTGACAGCAATATGAGCAACATCATGGAAAACAACTTTAGCAATGAAAAATGATGATTGTCAATGCCAGGCAAAAAACCCCAGATAGTGTCAATGTAACAAGCTAGAATTGAGAAAACTTGAAGAGAGTTGGTCTAGTAACCCAGAACATGCTAAAATTGTCCACAAAAGATGCCTATAACCTATTGAGCTGTATCTGTGAAACTAGGAAGACAGCAAACAAAATTTCCTCAGTGTCTGCTAGATGATATAGAGAACAAATTTTGATTTATACCTAGAAGAACAGTGTAGCACTTGTTTAAGTATTACTTTGTGTTTGGGGCTTTGTTTGAGAGCTCAGAAATTTATGCAGTTTTCACACTTGAGTTTGATGTTAATGGATTTGCTAAAATAGAAGTACTTTTCAAAATGTAGTATTCTAAAAGATAGAGGATTATAATAAACTGCCAGTCTAAACAATTCACTTCCTGAGAATTGCTGAGCCTTTGCTTACTAAAATGCCTGCTATTTGCTACTATCTCTAGGCTACTAATACTATACAGGACAACAAAACCCTAAAAACTCAAAAATTGCCTATATAAACAATTGTACAAATAAGGAGCAAACTCTGGCAACTCTGGTTTATGCAAGTGGTCTGTATATGGTATTGAAGGCCCCACACTTGTCTGAATGATAGCTGAGGAACCAGAGCACCTCAAAGGCTGAAAGCAGTATTAATAGATAGTGTTGAAAGAATAGAAATAGTAAAGCAAGTGAATAACAGAAGAAATAAAGAGTTTCCTGACAGACTTCAATTTCTCTTCTTCACTGTCCAGTTTTAGCAGCATGAAATAATTTCAAAGCCTTAGATCACACAATGGAACCAGATTGAAATACAATTTTAGTTCTACAAGTAGTATGTAAAGAAAGATATTTTACACAAGGTAGTGAAAGTATTAGAGAACTCCTCTTTCATTCCTTATTCCTTCCTTCTTTCTTCATTCATTTCTTTACTCCCTCTTTTATTCTTTCACTTTACTGCTTCTATTCTTTCAACTCTATCTATTAGTGTTAGAAGTGAATACCTATAGATAATACACTGTGAGTTCTTATCTATAATAATGACATAGTAATGTAAAGGTAAATTAGTAACTGACCTTCAATCTTTAGTGTAATCTGCTGAGTGTGACTGTATCTATGTCTAGCCCATATACTTGCTGTCTGCTATTATCTTTATGTTCAATGGCCAAAGCTTGGACAAGGATTTTTGGTCTTTTTGATGCTTGTAGTGGTCTTGTGTCTTTGTGTATTCAATTGCAACAATTAGTACTACTTTCAGCCTCTAAGATGCTCTACTGGCTCACATCTCAGCACCATACCCATACTTATATCATACACTACACAAGACTAGCCACATGGAGTCTAGCATCAAATCTCACCTGAGCTGCCCAGACCTCAATTACATTGAGGTATTTAGCTTGTATTCAGCATCTTATTACAGTAGTCTTGATATTGCTATAACTTCTGCCTCTATACTCATTTGTAAGGGATCCCAGGAGTCTGTCTTCACTTAAGTTGATGGTAACAGAATAGAACAAATCTCAGTAATCAGAAAAAAGTTGGTCTCAAAAATACACTTTCTTAGCTAAATACCAATTTAGAATAAGGTTTAATTTCCTGCTTGATCCTGAGTGAGCCATTGATTGTGCCATGGCTCAGCCCCAGCTCAGATGGTTGATGTTGTGTCAATGGAAAGTTGAATCTTTTATACTTCTGTAAGTAGCATGCTTACACTTATCCATACTTCCAAAAAAATCCACTATCTTCCCAGCTCCTTATTCTTCTTTTCTCATTTATTCAATGCCACAATATCTTCTATCTCCTTTTTACTTTTCTATTTGTCATGGTCTGGCCCATAACCTTGCCAACAATCAAGATATTGCATATTATGACCCCACCTTTGCTCATCCAGAATATAATCAATAAAATGTTCTTCCTGTCTATCCTCTGTGACAATAGAGCCTGGCATTTTGAGGCATTATATAGGGAACAATATATTGTCATTAGAAACATGAGGTGACAAAAGATTGGCATGGAATTTGTTGGTAATGTTCATTGTTTTTGGCAAGTCCAAAACATATTCTGACATGTCAAGAAACACTTCTAAAACAATAAAAGGGCTGTCCTGCCTAGACATAAACTGTGCAAATCTCCTGTCCCTTTTTTGCATGTACTTCTTGCTGTCAATTAACAGTAGACAACATAACTTTGTCCCCACTTTGTATGGAATTTCTGCTATGTGATAGCTGTTTGCATGGTGAGCTTTGTTTTTCTTTGCTATTATTAAGTTGTCTATTGCATTTAAAAATTTTTCTTCAATCTCCATCAAGGCACATAACATCAAATCTTTAGTGGGAGTGTCATATAGTGGAGATGGATATAGAGAGGAAGCATCCAAGAGAAAAAACCTAACTTGAGTTGAAAAGGCAAGTACTCTCTCTAGAAGAATTGATAGTATTCATTATTCAAAACCTGATGCAGAGAAGAGCTTTGATCTACCCTGTCTGTAGTCAATTGATATGGAAACAAATATATTGAACTATTGTTTTGTTTGATCATTCTGACATGCTGTCTATTTGCAGATAAAATGAGGTGGACATCTTGTGTTTAACCAATGCAAATAAGGTATCTTAATCCATAATAGTTTCATATAGCAGGCTGTTTTCACAATATCAGTCTCTAAAAAATATTTTAATAAAATCTTTCCCCTGTCCGAGTCATCTTGCAAGAAAAAATCTGAATTTCTGCTCCCACATAGCAAGTTATTGAGCAGAACTTGTCAAAGCCTTCATTCACAGATAAGTGACCTACAAAGCCTAAAGTTACTGATCCAAAACAACATTCCAGAATAGAAAGAGAATGCAAGGGTCCCACCAGTTATTCTGCTGACATTCCATGCACAATACTATGTAACCTTTGATTAGATCTTGTCTTATATTTAGCTAGTAATAAGAATGATGCAAGGACACATATATTTTGTCTTCCTCAAAATAACCAAGCATCCACTTTATATCTCTCTTTTATCAGGTCTACTATGTCTTCTTCTGTCTCAAATGTCAAAATCACTGCTATTTCAATGTCTCTGTCAGGAAGTCTCAGAAAGGCATTTGCAACCATATTTTCTTCACTTTTGATATAATGAATAGTATAGTCATATTGCACTAAGTACTTTATCTACCGTGCTTGACACTTTAATAGGTCTCACTGCATATTAAAATTTTTCAACATCTTGTAATTGGTGTATACTTCAAGGTGTAATCCCAATAAATCTGTTCTCCATTTGTGTAAAGCCTGGACAATGGTGAGCATTTTATATTTATGCATGGGGTAGTTTTTCTCTGCTGGCATTAGTTGTTTCAAATTAAATGCAACAGGCTATGCAGACTTCCACATCTTCTCAGAGGCTGAAACTGCCTCCATTTATTGCTTGCTTGTATCACGAGTGACAAAGATTTTGTTGAATTTTGGATCTTGATGGTTGATTGTTGTCAAGCAATCCCTGCTCACCACCAATTGCTTAATCCCTTTGAAAGCCATCTTATGCTCTTTTATCCAGAGTGGCAACACCATATTAAACTTCTTTTTTGTCAACCAGAGTCAGCACCAATGTATGCTCTGCAAGCATAGGCAAAAAAGCAGTGATATATCAAACCAATCCAAAAATTGATGCACATGCTTTGCCCTCCTTGGTTGCAGCCAATTAAAAATCTTTTCCACTTTTTTGTTACATCTGTCTTGATCTCCTTCTCTGAGATACAATATTCTAAAAAGTTGATATCTATATAAAACAGGTTACTTTGCAAAGCTTCCAAAATTTTCTGTACATTTTTCTTATACTTTTAGAGCATCTTTGACTATATCATATTGTCATCAAGATAAACATGATAGATTCTTCTGATATAGTCCTATAGAGCCAGTGTGCTCTGTTGCTGTTGTGTCACAGGTGTGTTCCTCAACTCCATCAGCATTACTACCCACTCCCAAAGCCTGAAAAGTGTTAATATTGCAGTGTGCTTGATGTCATCAGAGTGCATAAGGGTCTGAAAAAAGGCATTTATGACTTTGATTTTTCTTCAGAAACATGTGCCTGGTCAAGTGCAATTTGCCAATATGTTATCTATCTGAGATAACAAGAAATTATTCAGAACTGTGTTTGCATTCAGCTATTGATAGTTTACCCATTGTGATAAAACCAAAGAGTCAGCTTTTGAGATCACAAAAGAAAGACTAGTATATTGTGACAACAAAAGGTGAATTCTGCCAGCCTTTTCATGTTGATCAATCAGAGTTTTCTACCCTTCATAGTACTTTTGTGGACACAAGTATGATTGAGCAACTGTTATTTTAGTAAGGAGCTTCACCTGTATATAGTGGTACACACTCATAGGCAGTTTATTAGCATGTAGAATATTCAGTGGAAATTGAGTTTGATATTGTTGCTTCATCCTTTCATTTATTTTCTTCAGCTGAGATTTACCAGCCAGCTCCTCTCTTTTTGACCTTGTTAACTCTGATACCAAGGTTTATTTGTTATTGTATTCTTCTAATAAATCAAATCTCATCTTCTTATCACTAACTATGTTCCCTTCCAGATCAATAACTAAGTTGTTTCTTTTTACAAAGTCCAACCTCAAAATAAGTTTCAAATAAAGATTTAAACAAACAATGAAAATTTGAAATTTAAAGTGCTGCATAGCAATATAATTACAAGTTTTACATATTGTGTAAAAAATTGTGAGTCATTCTTATTTCCTAAAGTGAAAGTGCCAGAAACTGAAAGTGGGCAACAAAGTTGTCAAGTCAAGAGGCCAAGTTTATTTACAAGTATTATAGAAATTAAGGCTGGGAGGGCACTGGTGTCAATAAGAGCCTTTCTACTCTAGTTAGAGCAATGGAAGGTTCCAAGACAAAACAGAAGTATGTGAGATGTAGGGGAAGCTCATTGTCTGCCTGCTTTTTCAACAATAATATATGAAACCTCCTATGCTCAATTGATGGACAAGACTATTTCTTGAAGATGGGCCATAAAGACTAAAAAGGTGAGTAACTTCAAATTGACCTTGTTCTTCCTCACCCAGGCTGTATAGTAGGCAAATCAATATTGTACATAACTCTTTCCACTTGCTTTTCCTCTTTTATTTCTTTATGACTGAAGTAATGCCTACAGCTATACTCAAATACCTCCAATTGTTGAGATCCAATTGATCCTTTACTAATTACTGGTGCATGTCCCAATAGAACCTGCATTACTTCTGCCATATACAGGTTGGTTTTGAACATGGACATAGTAGATGCACAGAAGAGGAGCAAGAAAAATTCATTGGAAGAATCTGAAGAACATGAGAATAAGGGAGAGCATAGTAGAGGCAAGAAAGAAGTCATACATAAGAAGAGATCTATCAAGGGTACTATCTCCAATGATGGCATCAGTAAATTTGTAACAGGTGAAGACCTTCAAGATGAGTCTGGTAAACAGGAGCAAGAGCAAGACATGGAGTGAGATTGAGAACATTGCCCAAGATTTTCTGCAAACAAGTGTGAGCCAGATTGTCAAAGTTAACTTCTACATGGGAGTTGACCACAAGAGAGCATGAAGAGGCAGCCATCCTGACCTCCCTTTTTATACCCAGTCAAATTGATAAACTACTACAAGCAGAACTGATCTCAGTCCCTATCTGCAGAAGCAAAACTCCAGAGTGTTCAAGTGATCAACAGCTGTCAGTCAAAAAGCACAGAAGAACTCAAGGTACAAAGTCTTTGCAAGCAGCAGCTGTATTTCTAAAACCACTTTGTTTGATTCAAAAAAAAAATGTAAGGGACCCTGAGAGTCTATCTTTACTTAGGTCAATAGTAACAGAATAGAATGAATCTTAGTAGTTGGGAGAAAGTTATACTAGTAATAGTGCACTTAGCTGAATTTGAGCATTATCAGCATTTACTATAAGAAATCTAATCATAAAACAGTTATTGAAGCTGTTTATATTGATAATTTCTTATCAATTGTAAGCTTCAGAGAAGTAAACATGCACTTCAAATTTCAATTATAGGAGGCCTAAACAATTTTGAATATAGGCTTACCAAGGCAGATTGTAGAGATTGCTATAGATTGAGATAGAGAGAACTGTGCAGTTCATTTTTCACAAATACCAACTATCAATAGCCTAATCTCTCAATTTAGACAAAAAGATGCCAATGTTCTGTCCTTATCTATAAAGCCAGGCTTGAAGCTACAACAAACAGATTACTCTAAGCTTGATCAGAAGATTGATCTGGCTGATCATATTTCAAGGCTAGATATATAGTATGCAGTCTAGCAATTCAGTTAAAACTTTGATTTTTATTTAATAACACATTGAAATGCAGCAATACAGATACTTTGCTAATTTAAAAGAGATAAAAAAAATGAAACTATGTTCAGATAGGCCTTTTATTTTGCTGACAAGATTTATTAACTCTGATTGAGCAAATTGTCTTAATACTTGATAAAATGCTGGAGACTACACTTAGTCTCTAGAATCAGACATTGTTTTATAGGCATCATATAAGCAGAAAACTGTAGCAGCATCTTTTTGTAAAGCAAAGTTTATTTGAAATTTGATTGTCAAAATCAATGTGTGCTATATCAAAGTAATGCTAAAAAACTTAGATATTCAATTTTTAACAAATATAAATTGCTGGTGGTAACAATTCTTATGTTTCATTTTGAGTTGATACATGTGAAGAGTGCTTTCTATAAACTGGATAAACTATTCTGCCAATCTTATTAGTCTGATGACACAGCACCAGATGATCAACAACAAAGTTTTCAATAATTGGATTGATTGCTTGCATGGATTTATCCATATCATACAGCTACTTTTATTATTACTTAGAAAAAATTGGCCTCTCTTCACTTGGCTACATCCTATTATTCTGTATCAACCTAATCTTTATTAGTTGCCAACTACATTTTATACTGTAAGTGCTAATGAGCTCACTAAACTCCCTGACAATTTAGAAATAGTGAAAGAATCCAAACTATTATAAGAAAATAGCCAAAAATTACTATTCAAAGCAATAACTTAAAGTGCCAAGACCCAAGCAGAAGATTGGAGAATTCATCAAGTTAAAAAATGGTTATACAACTTGCAAAGACTACTAGATCTTAGCAACAGCAAATACATGACATTTATTTAGTATGTGACAACTTTCTTCTTGACTAACAAGCATTTTTGATATAAATATAGAACTAGAGTGCATAAACCAGTAATTTTTTCCACTAATTGAGTCAGAATTTTGTACATTATGCATGATGATTTAGAATACCAAGGACTTTACACAATGAAGGTTACTCTGTGCTACAAGAGTGACTGTAAAAGCAACCTCTGGAGGCTATAGCTCAATTACATGGCTAGCATAGGAAGATCTAATATCTATTAGAATATATACTAACAATATTATAACAACTACTCATTTGACAGAGAGAAATCCAGAGAAAACAGGTCTAGAGTAGACTACATCCACTATGTTTATACACAAGATTCAGATACTTAAGATAACTATTTGGACTATGTTTATACACAAGATTTGGTACTTAAAACACTAGACTATCATTTGGACTATGTTTATTATGTTTATATACAAGAGTTGTCACTTAAGACACTGAACCTTCCCCAACTAAACTATTTTAACAGACCATCTATATTATACATAACATATTTGCTGCACTCTTCTTAATGAACATGCACCTTCTTCCCCTCTTATTTGATTTTTTTACATTCATGTTACTTTATTTCTTTACTTACTTATAGGTCATTGATAGGAAGTACTAGACAATATAGCATACCTGGACTGAAGATGCCTTTGTAAAGGTGATTTCTAGAGGCTGTGACTTAGTCACATAGCTAGCAGAAAGAGATCCAAAATATATTAGAGTATATACTAATAATATCATAATAACTACTTATTTAGCAGAGGGAGATCTAAATAGAACAAGTTCAGGGATTTTTTATGCCAGAACTAACACTTCTGGGGCCTCAGAAGCATGAGAAACAACTGTACAGGACAACAAAACCTTGAAAAAACTCAAAAATTGTTTAAATAAACAATTGCACAGATAAGACAGGAAAACTCTGGACTTTGAAAGTCAGAAAGGCAAACTCCAGCTTATGTAAGCAGTTTGTATGTGGAGCTGAAGGACCACACTTGTCTGAATAATATCTAAAGAACTAGAGCACCTCAAAGACTGAAAGTAGTATTAATAAATAGTGTTAAAAGAATAGAAGCAATAAAGTAAAAGAATGACAGAAAAAATAAGAAAATGAATAAAGAGAGAATGAAAGAATAAGGAGTGAAAGAGAGAAGAAATGAGGAGTCTTCTGACAGTAACCTCTAGAAGCTATGCTCAGTTACACATCTAACAAAGGGAGATCCAAAGAAAACAAGGCTAGAAATTCTCTATGCCAGAACTGATGCTTTTATGGCCTCAGAAGCATGAAAAATTAACTGTATAGGACAACAAACTCTTAAAAACTCAGAAATTGCCTAAATAAATGATTAAATAAGCAAGGCAAGAAAAATCTGGATTTTCAAAGTTAGATTAAAGTGAGAAAGGAAGACTCCAGCTTATTTTAGCTATCTATGTGCAGTGTTGAAGGGGCCACACTTGTCTGAATGATAACTAGAGAATCAAAGCATCTTAGAGGCTGAAAGTAGTACTAATAGATAGAATTGAAAAAATAGAGTGTTGGAATTGTAGCCTCATTATACCACAAATGATGATGCAGAGGACAAAGTGGTTCTTGAGTGGTTTCTTTGTTCTCACATGTATATAGCTAGACTTAGATTACATGTGTCTCCAGTTCTATTTATATATTAACTAGGGTACATCACTTACATATACCACACATACATATATGCTGATCACTGCCATACTTCAATAACATACTAAATGTATTTTCTATTTAGATGTAATAAGGCACCTATACAGAAAAAAATAAGAAAATGAATAAAGGAAGAAAAAATAAATAAATAAATAAAGAGTCCCCTGACACTTTGAATATCCCTCTGCCAGCTGTGCAACTGAGTAATAGCCTTCAGAAGTCACTCTTACAGCTTTTATAAACACACCTACTAAAAAGGTAGCAATTAAGAAGGAGGTAGCCTTACCTCAAGTATAGTCTGGAGAAATTACTTCAGATCAAGAAAATACAGATGCAACTGTGTCTTGAACTGTGCATTCAAACTTTGCAATATCTTAGACCACACAGAGGTAATGAATCTTTTCTGCAAACTGACAACATGCCTATGTGACACAAGAGAACCATGGTTGGCCACAATAGATCAAAATATCAATACTCAACCAATTTATAACAAAAGCCTTGAATATTGCATTTGAAACTGTAGCAGACTATAAAAACAAAGCCTGAGTTGTCCATGTTCTATAAATGCTAATGTCAGGAGACTCTTCATTTCTCCCTTTTCTCACTCCTCATCTCCTCACTCTCCCTTCATTCATTCTCTTATTTCTTCTGACATTATTTCATTTTACTGTTTCTATTCTTTCAACAATCTCTTCACTCTCCCTTCATTCATTCTCTTATTTCTTCTGACATTATTTCATTTTACTGTTTCTATTCTTTCAACACTATCTGTTAGTACTACTCTCAGCCCTTGAGGTGCTCTGGTTCTTTAGCTACCATTCAGACAAGTGTGGGCCCTTCAGCACCACTTCCAGACTGCTTATATAAGCCGGAGTTTGCCTTTCTGACTTCTAAAGTCTGGAGTTTTCCTGCCTTGTTTGCACAGTTGTTTGGTTAGTCAATTTTTGAGTTTTTAAGGTTTTGTTGTACTGTACAGTTGTTTCCCATGCTTCAGAAGCCCCAGAAGCATCCAACTTGGCATAGGGAATCCCTAGACTTGTTCTCTTTGGATCTCCCTCTGCCAGGTGAGTAGTTATTATGATATTGTCAGTACATACTCTAATACACTTTGGATCTCCCTCTGCCAGCTGTGTGACTGAGCCACAGCCTCTAGAGGTCACCCTTACAGCTAACTACTTTGAATATTCCTTGCTCTGATTCTTTCATTCTGTGCCCTTATACACTCTTGTCTTGCCTGAGTGGTTCTACATTATAACTTTGTTTCTCTAACTTTTCTATATACTGCATCTATATATATACATTATGAAACTGTTTAAAATCTCAAAAAAAGAGTATGTAATGGATTAATCATTACATGGACCCAATTCTATATTACTATACCATGTTTTGTGTACAGTAACTTCATCACTAGACTACTTATAATAATATTCACTCCACTGTGATCTGCAGATTGCAGCCTTTCACTACAGATCTTTTGAACTTTTTTATAAGGCAACCTTTGCTTTACACACTTACTAGTGCATATCAATCCAAATATCTGGTTGGACTTATGTTGAGTGCACTGTAAGCTGAGAGACTGTTTACACACTTACTAGTGCATATCAATCCAAATATCTGGTTGGACTTATGTTGAGTGCACTGTAAGCTGAGAGACTGTAACTAATTATTATAGCATGGCATGGTGACCCTGCAGTAGAAGCTAAGGACTGTGCCATATGAGCATGCCAACTCACTTATATAATGCTGGAGGTCACATTGTTCTTGACAATGTGAGATCAGTAGATGATAGTATATAAAGTTGGTTCTACAACAATTCTATCTGCCCTTGAAGGCTCTGTACCAAATAATTATCACATCATTTGGTTGTTATCAGCTGTTTTGCATGAATTATCACAGAAGCACATCTAATTTGAATGTTTCATGTTGTCATATTCAATATTCAAAACTTGACTATGAGTTCTACAAACAGTCTTCATGATATTGATTCTCTGTAGTTTCTATTTGTTCCTTTGTAACTTTTACCTCCACCAATTGAATATCCTTGACGTGTTCATCAGTTGAAAAAAGACTTTGCTGCAGGTTCAATGGTGCTCACCGTATGTCTACCCGCTTGACTCCTGGGAGGAAATAGGGGAAGACCTGCTTCATTGATTGTGACATTCAAATTGTTGTTGGTGCTGGCATTTTCATGGATGGGATTTGCATGTCCTCTGTTATACAGAAACACACTTCCATGAGGTAACGCAATGTTGACAAGTCCCTCCGGATGCTGGAAGTAAAATCTAGCATTGAGCCTACTCGTCTCAGCTTCGTGTTTCAAATGATGTTCCTTTGCTTACATTGCTAGGAGTGAATTCACATAGAACCCACATAGAATGACTCGAAAAGCCATGAAAACAAAGGTCGTTGGCATCAGGACATACTGTGTCACAAACATATCATGAGTACTTGGTAGCATTTCCGCTAGGGATACCGACAGTTAATAGGGAACATAATGAGAAAACACTGGACGGATGTCAGCAATAGTTATATAACGGGCTTGTGAGGGATTTACGTCGCGAGAGCGCCAGTATTCACTACATACGCAGACAAAACGGTCGCAGTTGTCTCTGCCCTGTGAGACGATTGACCTTGTGTCATTGTCAGGGAACATACTACGTACCAGTCTAACCTTTTTGCTTTCTTACTGAGGGTGTATGCGAGCGCAAGACAAAGGTAGAGATCGACGAACGTCGAGACACTGAAATACAAAATGAGGTATTTCTCCAGGACGACAAATTCAGCCACGAAAGAACCCGGAGAGTATGAAGTACTCAGACCTTCCATGACATGTGCTGCCCTAAATCGAGGAACTTGGCTACGCGTGAACTGTTACATTGATTAGTAAGACGCTTCTCTCTATTTTGTGAGAAATGCTTACACTTGCCATGGGACATCTATCATGATATATGTTAATCAGCTTTTTGTCACTTCTAGGTGTAAATCAATGTTATACAAACATATGTTCAATCCTATGGGTGACTGTGTCAGTCGTTTCTTCTTCAGTTCAATCTGATAAATACCAAAATCGAGAAGGATCACGGCCACCTAGAGAACTTGTCAAACCATTTTATTCACCTTCCCGAGGAATTGTTTACCACCGGCGCAAACACTCCATAACGGCCTCGGTTGCTGTTGCATACTTAATACCGGAAAAGATCAGTTGCAATTCTTTCTTGAGCGAAGGAATGCACTGTACGTTGCCAAAGGCGGAATGAATATAGTCTGAGTCAAAGCATGAGTTACAAGGTGGATAGGTCTCAAGCGGCACTTACATTTCGGTGGAATTGGTGAGGATGAACTGAGTGGGATAGTTAAACAACTCTTAGATAAAGATTTTTCAAGGGCTCACATCTAGACTGACGGCCGCCTTCAGAATCAAGTGAGTATACTACTATTACGCGAGTTCAGAGTGGACAAACAGTGAAACTCCAAGTGAGAGGCGTGCTTATGATATTCCCTTGTTTTGTCACCAAATAGTAGTAAGCGACGTGCGAGGAGAACAGAATGTGAGCCACATTCAAAGTCCTGGAATGACGAAATGTGAGCGTTCGAACTCAGAATATGGAAGGAAGTGGTAACAATAAGAGAATAGCCTAGGGAGATAAGCAACATTATGTCAATGAACGAGGAAAAATAGAAAATGAGAAGCATTTTCTACAGTAAATTTGTTTATATATCTGATTTGCTTATTTGTCTTCATAAATATGAATGTCTGCACTGTAGCGATGCCCAGTAACCTGACCAGATTAGCTAACACTAGATAGACAAGGCGATACTTACATGCTGGAGAAAATGACCCCAATGAGGGTCACACCCATGGTCGTATCCAATGGAGGCAAGGGCGTGGACATTGTGCGATGAAAACAAGGTCGAAAATAGTATTAATCTAGCTTTTAAAACAAGGCGGACCCTCGGACCAGTATTTCTCGCTCGTATCAAAGGCAGTGTTGAACGGGTGATGAAAATACACGATGACCAAGGCTGTCCGCAACTGACTGAAAAAAAGTACGGATCTGTCTAGATGACCAGTGAGGTGAGATGAAACGTTAAGTATACCACAAGGGTCATCTGCCTCTCCAATATATATATGGAAGTGGACTCCTAGAGCTGATGGAGGTAGGTGAGACAAATGATTGTCAACTTACAAGGGAGACCAAGTTGAGTATCATGTATTCGATCTCTCTCAAGGTGTTTGGAGATACTAGCAGGAACCTATTTGAAATGGGAATACGATGTACCAGAATGCGACAGGAGGTAGTGTTACCGAAGCAGTGTCGTTTGTGATGGGGTGAACTTCGCAAATCCTGAGATCATATGTAGATCTCGGAACATTGCCGGCCCCCGAGCTGATCCATAAGCGCATTCCACTAATTTGGCACATCAAAAGATGTATCAAGCATTCTTGATATGAAACAAGCAAGTCCTCGATTAGCTCAGACTTACCTCAAGTATTATGGAGATAGTGAGATCAATAAAACCCTCCCCAAATTCTTTTGTCCTCAGCCGATATCATCTCTCGATAGTTGTGAGATTATATGAGTTTTCTGAGTCTACGGGGAAGAGTGCAGCAGGACTCAATCAGAAAGACAGGAGAAGTTTCCCAACGTTGCAGCTGACATCCAAAAACTCAGAAGAAATGCCTGAACTCACTTCATCCTCCAACAATAACTTCTCAATGGGTTTAAGTGTCAATTTGACATCATATCGGTGACAGCCGTGATGCTTTTTGATAACCAAGTCCACTCCGAATTCGGCTGCTTTTCGGACAGCCTTGATCATCGTGTATTTTCAGAAGAAATTTACCGGTTCGGGAGGTTGTCATCACCCGTTCAGCACTGCCTTTGATACGAGCGAGAAATACTGGTCCGAGGATCCAGCTTTGTCAACATCTCACTGGTACTGTGTATAAAGTGGTCATGCCTGTCAAGTACGAGGGATCATTCTATATGGACAAAAAATCATTTGCTCCATTATCAGATAAAGAGATCAATGAACTTGAGAATACTATGGAGAACTGGCTACAGAAAGAAGCTCAGATCTGTGAAGTCATCTACAGTACAATCCATGAGAGTCTGGTAACTTGACAATGAAGTCTACTAAGGCCATGCTCCAACATTCAGCTGGAATGGGCAAGGATGAAGTTGTCCAATGAGAGGCTGACAACAAGGCTTAGTCTGAAAGCAGAGGTCACAGGTGGAGATGTAGGAGCCAATATACTGTGACATTTGAGGCCTCCAGTAGTTCTGAGAGACTAGCTCTAGTGTCTTCCATCTGCCAGAATGGCTTGCAATCAGAAAATCATGGTGCTGCTTGACAATATGCCTCTGAAGATCTGGTAGGTTGGCAATACAAATGTGCCCCAGAAGGTGAGAAGATCATTCTTTAAGAACCACTCATTAGTGCAGACTGACTTCGCTCTAGCTCTCTCTTGAGCATGCAAGGCCAGGGCAGCCTTAGCTACAAGATCTTCCTGGACCACCTTTTCAGTTATCTTGGCAGATGTCTTGAAGGATGCTCACTTCTTCTTCCTGGCCAACCACACCCTCTAGAGTACAGATAGCAAAAAGTTCTGGCTTCAGGAGCACAATATTGTCATTGTCACTAGCTTCTGAATCATGATCAGCTTGTCTAAGAAGTGCATCTGGCTTGCCTGTACTCTGTCCAGGTTTGTAATCTAGTAAGAAGTCAAAGTTGACCAGTATTGGACTTTAGGGTCTGCTTTCTTATGAGAATCACATGTACTCTACTATTTAAACCAACATCAGACTAATTCACGCCTCAGTTGCTTCTTTGTCTCTTGACATGCATACTGAGGCTAATTTTACTTATTGTGTTTTAGATCTTACATGTTAGGGGACTCCTCATTTCTTTTTTTCTCCACTCCTTATCTCTTCACTCTCCTTTCATTCATTCTCTTATTTCTTCTGACATTATTTCATTTTACTGTTTCTATTCTTTCAACACTATCTGTTGGTACTATTCTCAGCCCTTGAGGTGCTCTGGTTCTTTAGCTACCATTCAGACAAGTGTGGGCCCCTCAGCACCACTTCCAGACCACTTACATAAGCCAGAGTTTGCCAGAGTTTGCCCCTTATTTGTGCAATTGTTTGTGTAGGCAATTTTTGAGTTTTTAAGGTTTTGTTGTACTGTACAGTTGTTTCCCATGCTTCAGAGGCCCCAGAAGCATCCAACCTGGCATAGGAAATCCCTAGACTTGTTCTCTTTGGATCTCCCTCTGCCAGGTGAGTAGCTATCATGATATTGTCAGTATATATTCTAATACACTTTGGATCTCCCTCTGCCAGCTGTGTGACTGAGCCACAGCCTCTAGAGGTTGCCCTTACATTACAGATTATAGGCCTTTTTTTATGACCATCTGTGTATACAAAATGGGAACAACTCTTTCATTTGTTTCCTATGATGTGTGGCTGCCTCCACATCACCAATCTTTCCATCATTACTCATTAGACTCATTATGCAACTAAGAAACTGCAATCAAGAAAGCCATATGCAAAGGAGAGGAAGAAAATGAAGTTATGCTGACCAGTGTCACACACATAAGTAACCAAACTGCACAACGTATGTCAGGCTATTACCACACAAAAAACAACAGGAACCAAGTGTCAGGTTCCACTAAGTCGGGGGCTCTCCAGGAAAGCAACGCCCTTACGAGGCAGACTTGATCTATGGATACTCGGGTGTCTGGAACTCCAGGGCTAGGACTCCGGGGTTCAAGACGTGGACAAGGGGTGGTCCTGGGGAAGGGAACTTGATCTGGGGGCTTCAAGTTTTTTAGAGGCTGAGGGTCGGGAGGTGGTCAAGTCAGGAACTGGGGGTTCTAAGATGAGACCGGGTTAATAAATTATAAGTCACAAAGTGCGTACCAAACTTAGAGCACGCGGTTGTTCAAGCGTGCCAGTCAGAGCGTGCCAGTCAGCACGTACCAATCAAGCAGAGGGCACACAACAATTCAAGTTAATATCAAGACTAGCGAGTACAATGGGGAACTATGCTATAAGTACTACGGGACTGGGTCTCGGGGTTCCGGGGTGTCTGGGATAAGTCTCGGGAGGCATTGAGTAGCAGACAGGGACTGTATACCTGGATCGCGCATGTGGGGCATGCGATTAATTGGCACGGAGGGAGTTGTGATGCATGATGCATGATCGTTAGAAGCGAGCAGCGTGATCTGATTGTTATGGCAGTTGATCCTGGGGTCCGTGATGCGGAGTTGCTGGGGGTGCTGGTTGATGGCGGTCTTTGATGCATGTGATGGCAGCGTCGGCAGCCGTGGGGACAGGGCACGTTGTGGGGTTGATGAGAGAGGCTTCCGGATGGGGCTCCAGGGGTGTGCCGGGGAGGTTCCGGAGGGGAGGGGTCATGACACCAAGATAGACAGAAGCCATTAAGACAAAGGAAGTAAACAAACCTCAATCATGGCAACTAGTGTACATTTACAAAGATGGTGAGATATCAGATGAGGAGTTAGTTTTCACAGTATATGGAGCCATCAGCAAAAAGGATCTCCTGCCACTGAAAAGAGAAATGTGCATGAGGTGCGTTCAATGAAGTCCAAGATAACAGAGTCTAATCACATAAGACAGCGACTACAGACAGCTAAAATACATGAAGCAATATGTGAAGCTGGATGGCCTAGGAACAAAAAATTTCAATGATGCAATGACAGGAGCAGCAGAGATCAGCAAGTACCTCAAACTTGAGTTCACAGAAGGGCAACTCAAATGCTGGCACAATGTGTTCTTTGGACAGCAAGAAAGATCACTCAACATAGCAAAACATGGAGAAGAACAAACAGCACATTCTCATGAACAGGGAACTAGATCCATATAAGCTTACAGATAAAATAATACAAAAAGGGTTCATGATTACTAAAGACAATGTGGTTCAATTTTCAAAAATGAAGGTAAATGGAGGGAATAGGACAATATAAGTGCAACACAATAGAGCAACAAACAAAACTGAAGAAAACTTAAGATACAAACATTACAAGCCAGAAAGATTTCAAGTGGGAGACCTTTTTCTGTCCAGCTATTGTTCCAAGTTGTTAACCTGGCAGATGGGAAACTCAAAATGCTTCTCATATTAAGATCCATGACTCTTATCAAGCACTGATCTAGCTTCATGAAAGTGAGTGACAAAGCAACACAGTAAACACACTGATAAACACCCCACAGAACCTAGTATCCAATGAAGGGACCAAGAACAAACTGAAGAGAAAGCTGAGAAACATTTCAGACAAGGGTCAGAACAGAATAGAGGTAGACACATTGGACAATGGCAACAAGAAAGAGACAGATAGTGGTTGCCCAACCATGATGTGCACTCATAATCTCACATATACAAGTCCTATATCTGACCAATAATTAAATCAATCAAAAAGCCTTTAATTGTGACCACAACACTCAACCACATTTGCTTTGTCACATTGTCAATAACAGCCTCATTGACCTTTGACAATTGCATATAGTTTTGACTACGATTCACAGACATTTGCTCAGGTCTGACTATGTTGTTGTCCTGCCTTCTTCCCTACTAAGTCTACTGTACCTGTATTTTGTTTCTCTCCCACCAGTCCTTCTTGTTTTAGTTGCTTTGATAGTATTACCGCATCATTATATTACCAAATAAACTGTATTTGCCTGCAACTACTTGGACTCTAATATCACAATTGGAGCAATGGCTTGCATAAACCATAGCTGGAGCAACAGCTTATAGAACAGCAACTTACATAACCAGCAGGTCAACATGGAAATTTCTTTCTATTTTCTTTTAATGTGACCCCAACTTGTACATATTTATTCACTTTCATACTTCACCACTTTTGATGTTCACCAGCTCATTAGTTCAATAATGTTTCATTACTACTGATGTAGTACTTGGTTGCAAGTAGTACTAATAGTTCTGGGGCTTTCTTGAAGTCTTAGAAAGTGACCTCTAATCCACACTGGTGCTTGATGATAAAAACTTGATGTATTGGGTGCTTCACAGAATATCAAATATCCTGATAGGCAGAAGAAGGTTCTCAATAAACTCCAGCCTAAGTAGTTCACTCCCTAGGAACCACCGAGCCTTTGTCTACCAATAGACTTCCAATAAGAGGTGTTCAATAACCTCTAGCCTAGGTGATTCACTCCCTGGGAACCACTGAGTCTTTGCCTATCAATTGCCTGTCTATTCTCTACTAAACTTGGGCTATTTATACTGTTTTTCTGGTGCACAGACCACTATCTACACATGACTCTTTTGTTGTCAACTCCCCAGCCTCCAGAACATATTTGATAGTCCAATTTCCCTTTTGGGAGGCATGTTTTGGTGCCACCAGTTCCACCATTCAACTTCTTGTTCCACCATTCCTCTGGATGTCTCTGATTGCCACTTCCCCATTTGCTTCAGCTCCATTTAGCATGATCCCATTTATAGATCCTTCTTTTCCCTTTTAGTGCTTCCCTGCATTCCATGCTTCTTTTGACATCCCTCCATGCTTCTTTTCCTTCCCCCTTCAGTCATGTCAAATTGGGCATTGTCAGATCTGATCTTGATCTAGATCATCACAAATTGATCCTATTTCGTCACTTCTGCCAGCTCCCATGCTTTCTCTCCCCATTACAGTGGTTGGACTATTGTTGAGTGGATAGCTTGAGCTGGTCCCTGCTCTTTGTTCTGTACTGTCTGTGTATTTATTGGGGTATTTTTGGAGATATAATTTGTTGAGACTGCTACCAGGAGGCTTATAGTTTTCAGCCTTATGATTAAATGTTTATTTTGACTTCTGAGATATAATTTGTTGAGACTGCTACCAGGAGGCTTATAGTTTTCAGCCTTATGATTAAATGTTTATTTTGACTTCTGGTGCATGTTGTGTCTCTGACTGCTGGTACAGCGTTGTATCATTCAGCCTTATGATTAAATGTTTATTTTGACTTCTGGTGCATGTTGTGTCTCTGACTGCTGGTACAGCGTTGTATCACTGACAAGTTGATAGCTACCTATCTAGCATAGGTAGATGACATTATCATAATATAAAATTTTGAAGACATGGTATTAATAGCTGATAGTAATAACCAGTAAAGATAGCCAAAAAGGAGCAAATTTTGAAGACATGATAGTAATAGCCAGTAGTAATAGCCAGTAAAGATAGCTGACAGGAAGCAAATATCAAGAACATGGTAGTAATAGCCAGTAGTAATAGCCAGTAAAAATAGCTAAAAGGGAGCAAATATCGAGAATATAATAGTAATACCTGGTAGCAATAGCCAGTAAAAATAGCTGAAAGAGAGCAAATTTCAAGGACATAGCCAGTAGAAGAAGAGACATGGCAATGGCCAAGATCATGTGAGGGACACAAATTTCAAGAACAAAATGCATGCCCAAGCAGATAGTAAAACCTCAGTATATTAAAATAGGCCTTGGAATCTGGATTATCCTTGGAAGCGATTCTAGTGATGTTAATGAACAACACACTCAAGTCAAAAGATTGAGGTTGAGGGCTGACTGGTAGAAAGCATACTGTTACAAGAGGTTGATGGAAAAAATCTCAATGAGTGAGCAGAGGTTGGGTACTGGGGATGGGGAGAAGGGATGGCTGAAAGAGGTCATAACACCTCTTATTCATTATTGTCTTTATTATAAGCTCATTGAATGGGCTCAAGCTATGGCAACATTTGCAGAATAGTTTGGGCTGATTGGATTGTGATTGAGATATGCCTCATGTATTGTACATCCACGGTTGGTGGTTAAGATAGAAATTTGCTTCCAAGACAGATCACCATCAGGAATGTGACCTGTGGTTTGAGATTCTGACAAGATGTTTAATTGAAAAGTAACTTGATAGTAGCACATCAATTTTCAATAAATACTTATCCATATTATGGCAACATAAATAACTTCGAGGTTTTTGGCCACCAACAAATACCTCAACTTAGAAAAGCTTTGAGACACTGTGGCTGTAATTTAGAAGCATTTTCTCAAGTTTTATCATGCTGGAAATGTACAAAAATTTCCACAAGTTCACTGAGTTGTTATAGGTGTCCTTGGTATATGGGAACCTGACTGTTATAGATGATATCAACAAGTGGCAGCTGTGTCTCAGGGGATTATGCACATAACAGTAACTTGGAAAGATAGGCTGTGAGGAGATTTATTTAATAAGTATTCCAAGTTTAAGCAAAGCGCTTGATATACCAATCAAAATGCTATATTGAAGAAACTCTAAGCTATATATAAAAACAAGTTCTCACAAGATCACAGAAAATTGAGGATTATTTGATCTGTTCTCCAGTTATGTCTAGTCAAGAATAATAAACTTTGATGCATCTCTAACGACTTGATATATAAACCTGAATTTAGCTGATATAAGCCTTCAGAAGATGGTTTGGTCAATACCACTAGTCTCAGACTTTCTTGGAGTTGGACTCACAAATCAGGAGGAGCCAAAGGATCCTGGTAATATTCATGCCAAGTTAGCATTACTACTCTAGGACATGAGTACTTATGTCCTTCACACCAGCTGTTTTGATCTCTGTATTGATGTCTACCCATTCGAGGACTTGATTACCAGCCATCCCTTAGAATGAGATGGAGCATATGTAAGGGTAACCTCTAGAGGCTGTGGCTCAGTCACACAGCTGGTAGAGGGAGATCCAAAGTGTATTAAAGTATGTACTAACAATATCATAATAACTGCTCACCTGGCAGAGGAAGATCCAAAGAGAACAAGTCTAGGGATTTCCTATGCCAGGTTGGACACTTCTGGGGCCTCTGAAGCATGGGAAACAACTGTACAGTACAACAAAACCTTAAAAACTCGAAAATTGACTAACCAAACAACTGTGCAAACAAGGCAGGAAAACTCTGGCTTATATAAGCGGTCTGGAAGCGGTGCTGAAGGGCCCACACTTGTCTGAATGGTAGCTAAAGAACCAGAGCACCTCAAGGGCTGAGAATAGTACTAACAGATAGTGTTGAAAGAATAGAAATAGTAAAATGAAATAATGTCAGGAGAAATAAGAGAATGAATGAAAGAAGAGCAGAAGAAGTAAGGAGTGAAAGAAGGAAGAAATGAGGAGTCCCTGACAGCATAAGTGACTTGGTTGTAAAGGATGAATTTAGCATATACCCTTGAACTGTACATCTTCCCCAGGTTTACCTCTGAAAATGGCAATCTTGGTGTTGTGTCATTCATTCATGGGGGTTCCAAGATCTAGAATAGATCGAGATTTTTCTGTGCAGCAGACTATGTGTGGGAAAAATATCTTCAATTTTTGTTATCATGTAACTATGTTTGTTCTCATTGCCATTACTTCCTTTGGGTAAGCATGGGAATAATGTCTTTGCTTTTATCATCATGTGATACTACTGTTTATCTGTATGATTACTTAGTCAGCAGTACTGCACTAATTTTCACAACACACTTGGTCAGCTTAATGTTGCTTATCTGTATCAGAATATATTATCTTCTCATTTTGCAATGTGTACCATTATTACAACTCTTCATCTTGTTTAGTGTAATTCTGCTCATCTGACATGGTATTTGCAATATCTTGGTGTAGCTATCAAATTTCAATGATTCCACTGCATGACTACTTGTACTACTAAGCAGAAAGGAGAAAGGACAAAAGATTTGTTTTTTCCTCATGTGCAGGTTCATGTCCAAGCACCAACAATACAATCAATGCAGCCTGTGCAGTATGCCCCAGTTGCCACACACACAATATCTGGCACTGCTCCATGCAAGACCTGTGGAACAGACAAAAGGCCTATATGTTACAAAACACAAGTGGGAGACTCATCAATTTCAAGGGCCAGGAGCTCTGCACAGACTGGCAGAAGCCAAGAAGGTGTCAAATTCTTTTGCACAAGCACAAGCACAAGCACAAGGATTCTGGATGCAGAAAAAAAGATCACAGCACTCAAAAGTGCAGTCTTGCACAACAACTTTAAAATTCATGACACTATAAACACAAAGTGTGGGAAGCTGAAATCACTAAGGCTAGAATAGCATAAACCTACCTATTGTTGGCATATAATATCAAATTTGGTTTTGATGCTGAAATTCTAAAAATATCACAGATTTTTACCCTGCCAAATAAAGATTCAGTCAACAAGCTTTCTGATCAATTTGAAACAATTGTCTTTACTGAGCTTCTCAAAAGACATTATCTTGGGCCCTACTCACACTAACAGATTAAGAACATTGTTGGACCCTTCAAAACCTTGCCCTCTTAACATTATTCTAAAATCTAACAAGTCTGAGAAGTTCAGACTGGTTCAAAATCTCTCCTATCCATATAAATCAAGCACAACAAACCACATGCAATTAATCAACAGTGTGATTGACTCAGTGCAAGTCTTGTGCACATGAAAAACCTTCAACAGTGTATACCTGCTTATTTCCAGGTTAATCCCAGACTTGCAAGCTGCTACATGCAATATCAAGGAAGCTTATCAAACTGTACTAATCAGACCATCCCAATGGCCCAGTCTTGTGGTTCAGCTTCAGAAGACAGATGCCTTTGTCATTGATATGATAGATTGCTTTGGGCTGGACTTGGGTTTTGGGTGCTATGCATGGCATTGTGGATGATGCTGAAGTTGATATTTTTAAAGCAAATAGCATGGGGACTTGTGTCAAAATGGGTGGACAATTATATCTTCTTCCACATCAAGCTTGAGCATCTGGAGAATTACAATGCAGCTCAAAGAGACTGGTCCAGTGATGTTCAAGCAGGAGGAAAAAGAGTGCATAGAGGGGGCAGAATCTGGTATCAAGAGGAAGAGAATGTTGAAGATGATTAGAATGAATACAAGAAAAACATGCATTTCCCAATCATTGACTTTTCACACACAACACCCAGGCCAGGAAAATCTAAGTTACAGAAGCTTTACAGAAAACTGTTACATTCCTGCTATGTAGTTGGGCCTACCTTACATGCTTGAAAGCCTTCATGGAGATTTTCATGACTGTCTATTCATGCCATGCTATCTACTTAAAGAAACTGATGCAGATTTGCACTGGTCACAGCAAATACTTTGTGAGTCAGTAGCAAGACCAATTCAGAAACTGAGCATGTATACAGACATTGGAGCTTTCTCTGATGCAAGTTCTGAAACCAGTATTGAAATCTTGTTAGAAAAAGGTGGAGAGCATGGAAGCTCAAGCCAGGATGGAAAAGCAAGGGCAGGAACATCAGATGGGCAGAAGCCATGAGACTCTACTTCTTAATGTTGTGTGTTGTGCAGTCAGGATGTGGCAAGTGCTGCATTAAGGTCTTTGGCAATAAAAAAGGGGTTGTAAAAGGCCGATGGATGGAAAGGAGTTGTAACAAGCAAGTCAATGAAATATTCAAGCTTGTCCACAACACATGCAAACAATACAACATTGCAGTGGGTACCTGATTTGTTCCAAGCATGTACAGCCTCATGAATGGACCTTCTAGAGGGCAGTACTCTGCATAAGACCTTTTGTTACCAGCTATACCTATCTCTGAGGAGATCACAAAGCATATTGTCAACATTAACATACTCATTATCACTAGCAAGCTGGACTATAGGAGAAAAGCAAAGGAGGCTGCTAACAGAAGCTCTGAGAGAAACAAGTCACCACTCACTCAAGCATCAGGACAAATTACATATACTGAAGCCTGGTGAAATCTGTAGTGCATGTAGCATAACAACTAGCTCTGAGCCAAGTAGTAAAAGATGTAAACCAATGCCCTGTCCTATGAACTTGACCCCAGCATGGTCTTTGCTATGTGTACATGTCATGGCTAAAGAAAAGCTTTGCCTGTGGAAGCCTATCTGGGCAGCAGCCAGTCTGTCAATGCCAGAACAACTAACAGGCTAACCAATGAGGATTTCTCTAGAGTCTTCACTGTGATGGATGTGGCTTGGGCCAAGTCTACCAAAGAGACATACAGCACAGAGTTACTGCTATTCCACATATTGTGCAACTTCAGAAGTATATCTCAAGAACAGTGTTGTAAGGGTGACCTCTGGAGGCTATGGCTTAGTCACACAGCTGGCAGAGGGAGATCCAAAGTGTATTAGAGCATATACTGACAATATCATAATAACTACTCACCTGGCAGATCAGACTCAATAATAATGCTATATAATAATAATATTGCTTGTTTTTGCTATGAAATTTGTGTCATATTTTCTACAATATTGATATTATACATGTAACATTGAAAATTATATCTTATATTAGTATAAATATATCCAAACTCTAGATATGCATACTTACTTATTTATTATACTGATTTTTGGCCAGGGACTCCTTGTTTCTTTCTTTTTCCCTCTTCATTTTTTCATCTTCCTGCTTCTATTCTTTCAACTCTAACTATTAGTATTACTTTCAGCTTCTGAGGTGCTCTGGTTCTCTAGTTATCATTCAGACAAGTGTGGCCCCTTCAATACTACACACAAATAGCTTATATAAGCTGGAGTTTTCCTTTCTGACTTTCAAAAGCCAGAGTTTTTCTGCCTTGCTTGTGTAATCACTTATTTAGACAATTTCTGAATTTTTACTATTTTGTTGCATCAGTCCTAGCATAAAGAATCCCTAGACTTGATCTCTTTGGATCTTTCTCTGCCAGGTGAGTAGTTATCATGATATTGTTAATATATACTTTACTATACTTTGGATCTTCTTCTGCTAGCTGTGACTGAGCCATAGCTTCCAGAGATCACCCTTGTAATTTTACTAATAACTTCTTTTTGCCTTTTATGTTGTAAATATATTATAATAGATTTTAAAAGTACAAATATTATCTACAATATGCTGCATTACAATATATATATGTATATGTTTTCTTGAGCACACATCTATATAAATATATCAGTTGAACATAATGCAGGGTAAATACAAGGTAAGACACAATGGAATCATATGAAGAGGCTATGGGCTCAAACTGTGTTCCCAATCCAGGTACCTACCTCAATTACCACTATGAAGTACATGGTTTCAGCTAGATAAGAGAAAATTTAATAGGTATTATGGATAAAAAATTCATGAGTCCGTTTCCTGCACAAAAATCCAGAATTCATGTGTAAAGGCATTTCTGCTCTTGAAGGTCCAATCTCTTGACAAAAAGCAGGTCACATCCCAATATCCCAGCCCATAGAGATTGTTCTTTGAGAATTGTCTATGGTGCCTACAGTGATACTACTAAAAAAAAGAATAATACAGAAGATGCTTGAATATATCAGCTAAAAGGTAATCAATAAAATGGTGTACATGTAAAGCTGCAAAGTTATTGTAAGGAGATCAGTTTTTAGACCATCCATTCTAGCCTGGCTTAGTCTGTGTTGATGTTGGCACCTTATTTAGCCTCTATTTGGACTGTTTCAGCTCTATCATACTCTCTTTCCATTTCAGCATCATTTATTTTTGGACTTACTCTACTTATCAGCAGGCCTTTATGTCATTGGTCAGCTTACTCATGCTGACTGTTGCTTACTTATTAGTATTTAGTATGTATCAGCTTTATTAGTCAATATGTCACAGTCATAGTGTGTCTGATATAGTATATAAGTAGAACTGCTAGATGGATCATCTCCAGTTCTGGCAATAGCATCACTTCTAGGTCTACACACTAGTGTGACTGTAAGCTTCTCAGTGATAATCTTGATCTCTGCTTTCACCCTCTAGCTCTGCCTTCTTGCCTGCCAGCTGCTTGCCACCATGCCTGCTTAAGCTTCACTCTCTTTGGTTGTCAGGGGACTCCTCATTTATTTTCTTGTTCACTCCTCATTTCTTCACTCTCCTTTTGTTTATTTTCTTATTTTGTCTGTTATTCTTTCACTTTACTGTTTCTATTCTTTCAACACTATCTATCAGTACTACTTTTTGCCTTTGAACCCTGGTTCTTTAGCTATCATTCAGACAAGTGTGGGCTCTTTAACACCACATACAGGCTGCTTACATAAGCCAGAGTGTGCCAGGGTTTGCCCTTTAGTTGTGCAATTGTTTGTTTAATCTGTTTCTGATGAAAAAAGAGGTCAAATAGACCTGTCACCTGTTTCTTTGCCAGCTTTCTACAGTAGAAGAAGGTGAATATCTTGTGTTTTAAAACTTTATTCATCAAGAATTGGACTCATTGAAATGGCATAACAGGTTTTTTTTACTTTTTCCCAGGGAAACACAACTGGGTCCCAGCAGTGACTGTCTCATCTCAATAGAAGTACTTAAGACATCATGAGGTTTTGAGTTGTTCTATTTACTGTGAGTATATGCTAAATAAATCATTCTTTGTTGTCGAGCATCAATTGTATTACTCTCACTTGAATATATCATTATATTATCATCTTACGTCAAAGGTGGAAAGATTTAGTTAAAATATTATGTATGTAATGTATCTAGGAGTATCTTGTCATCTACCCAGTAACTCAGCGTATGAAAGGCAGCACAAAGAAGAAAACTGAGCGAAAAAAAATAATGAGCATTGGGATATCCCCGAAGAAGCTTCTCTAGCTCACAAGGTTCATATCATAGTTGTTGATCGGTAAGCAGGCCGGCTCCTTTACCATCCGAATTTTTGCCGGCCGCTTTGGTGTTTGACGAAAGTATACAAAGTTGGCTACGAGAAACCTCTTTCGTAGTTTATCCCTTTTGGCAGTTCTACTGCCTCACATTCAACGAGTAAGAGCCCTATCTTGAATGTTCAGTACTGTAATAATGAGCACATCGATAATTCGACTTCGCCGATATTTCTCCGTCCGAGTTGATATACAATTCCATGACGTAACTGTTGGTGATGGACCTGGGTCGCAGAGGCACAAAGTCGAATTTGATACGCGCACCTCTTAATACGATATACTGAAAAATATTTTTACTGTGCCGCGTGAAGGGTGGCGCCTCTATTTTTAATGGTGACGTTTCTGGCGTGTGATCCAGACTTGCATTTCTCTCCACAAATGAGATTACCAGACGTAACTGTCAAGCATTTACTTAGTATGTATGAATATGTATGAATATGATTGATGTACTGAAAGCCGGCTTCTTGACAGAATCTGGAGATCGAAGGGGGCGGATAAACTTCGGACTGCATTTCCAGGAACTCATTATTTGCTGTGGGTCAACCGGATTTAAAAGGAAACGAAATCTCCTGCTTTCCGCCAATAACCTTCTCAATGGCAGCGCCCACCACGACTAAAAAGTTTTCTGCAGACTTTCTTTGGGGTTTCGCTACTGGTAAATATATCACTTCTTTCGCTGCTTCATTCCCATCATATGTCCAACTCTCATTGTAGCTTCCTTCCAAGTTGAGGGCTCTGCCACGATAGATGGAAGGGGAAGGTCGATCTGGGATGATTTTGCGAAGATGCCCAACAAGACTTTGGATGGTAAAAACGGCGATGTCGCTACGGACTCATACAGACTGTGGAAGGAGGACATTGCTATGCTTGCCAAATACGGTATTAAGGCCTACCGTTTCTCTATCGCATGGACACGCATCATTCCTCTCGGCGGACGTGATGACCCCGTAAACCCTGCCGGAATTAGATTCTATTCAGACTTCATCGATGCACTCCTCTCTCATGGAATCACCCCCTTCGTAGTACGTCGTTTCGGTGTTCGATTGTACTCCGCTGAGCTAGTCCCTTACTATCATCAGACACTATACCATTGGGACCTGCCTCAAGCACTGCATGACAGATACGGGGGATGGTTAAACAAAGAAGAGATCGTCATGGACTACGTTAACTATACCAAGGTCCGTGGGAATTTTTATCAAACCTTCATTTATCCATTTGATGTAGGTCTGCTTCGAATGCTTTGGAGATCGTGTAAAACACTGGTGCGGCACCTAATTTGCCTTTGATGACTTTTATGTTCTAAACCAGTATAGGCTGACCATCAACGAACCATGGTGTGTCGCAATTCTCGGTTACGGGCGTGGTGTTTTCGCACCTGGACGCTCAAGTGACCGTACACGTTCACCAGAGGGCGACTCTTCCACAGAACCTTGGATGTATGTTTTTCTTCCGAACAACTTCCATCTTTGTTAAGAAAATACGAGCTAGTGTTGGACACCATCTAATCCTTGCACATGCTAACGCCGTCAAACTTTACCGAGAGTCATTTAAAGTTGCTCAGAAGGGTCAAATAGGTATTACGCTCAACGGCGATTGGCAGATGCCCTACGACAACTCACCTGAAAGTGCAATCTATCATCTTGACTTTTTCGATTGTTCGCTGATGTCTAGAGCGTTATTTCAGATGTGGAAGCTGCTCAACACGCTCTTGACTTTGCAATTGGTACGTATAGGAGTTGTCGGAAAGGACTTGTTCATATTGAGGCTTCTTCCTATCTTTTGCCGTCTCATGTTCAGGCTGGTTCGCGGTACGTCTTTTCCTTGTATTCCCCTTGCTCTGGGCTTTGATGGTTCATGTCTAGGATCCAATTTATCTTGGCTATTACCCTGCCTACATGGGAGAAGTCCTTGGTAATCGTCAACCCGCCTTCACAGCAGAGGAGATTGTTCTCGTGAAAGGATCATCGGATTTCTATGGCATGAACACTTATACAACAAACCTTGCTCGTGCGTAACCACCACAGTCTAAGTGTGACCGACATTTTGGAAGTCTCTATCCAGGCGCTGGCGGTGATGACGAGTTCCAGGGTAATGTAGACTATACATTCACCCGACCTGATGGCACGCAGCTTGGGAAACAAGGTTGGTCTATTGAATGATATTTGATCCAACTTAATGTATTGGAATGCAGCACATTGTGCATGGCTACAGGATTGTACGTTACTGTTTCTTGCTTTGCAATTATATTAAGTACTGATTCCTCTTTTTCACACAGACCCTGAAGGTTTCCGCGCTGTATGTCGTCGTCACTCTTGAGTCATTCCTCTCACGTGCCCTGTCTGATATTTCTACTCAGTTGCTTAATTATCTATGGAAGGTTTGTCTCTTTTCTCTCCCCCAGAAGTTGGAGTCGACTCCTCCTGTACTAGAAATACAGAATGCCCATATAGTCAGTACTATTGTGATATGTATTCCACTCTTGCTCATAAATTTTCAACAGTGTCACCGAGAATGGCTTCGCGGTCAAGGACGAGAGCCGTTTAACCCTTGAGCAGGCTCTGAATGATACAGACCGGGTTGATTACTTCAAGGGTGCGACGAAAAACCTCAAGCTGGCCATTTTTGAGGACGGAGTAGACGTCCGGTCCTACTTTCCATGGAGTGCGTCTTCCTGTCGTTCTTTGTATCCCAACATTCAACAAAATTTGTAGGTTTCCTCGATAACTTCGAATGGTATATCCACTTCCATTCTGATTGCAATTTTTTAAATCAAATCGAAAGGGCGGACGGCTATGCGACCCGCTTCGGTGTTACCTATGTTGACTATGAAACTCAGAAGCGTTATCCTAAGGCTTCGGCTCATTTCCTCATTCAGGTACATTTCCGCAACCGCCTGTGCATTACGCCGAGGTTAACTTTCCACAGTGGTTCCAGGACAATCATGAGCAGCCCTCGCCAATTCCACCCTCTCCTGTTGTGGATCGCGAGAGCAGCTCTGTAAGCACGATGACCAAGGCTGGTCCCTCCACCACAGACCTTCCTGAGGTCAAAAAAAAACTTGATTCACTTGTACCCACCAAGTCAGCTCCACCATCCAGGAAAAAATCGCTTTTCCGCCGTCTGGTTTATGCCGTTTTTCCTCTTTGCAAATGATTGATTGGCAGGTGTTGATACCCTTAGGAATTCATCCATTTCTGACCCTCATTGCCTTTGCAGTGAGCAAAAATTGCCGTTGTGTATACCCAATTGATTCCACACCACATTGTCCCTCACTGTTCTTTCCATGTTCCACCGCACAATCATCCACCAATGCATATCAAATTCAGCCTTGACTGTTAATACACCCTCTCACCATACGTCTACACCCTTGAATCTTCTTCTGTATGTTTCAGACAAAGTTTTTTCTTGCTGTATTGTATTTTTATCCAAAAGCCTGCTTACCATGAGCATTTGGACAAGTAATATAAGAACAAGTAATATAACTTCACCCTCGATCAAGATAGTCATGAGCAGTGCATTTCTTGTGTATGTATGAGAGCTTTCACGGAGAAGCATGTGGTAGTGTAACCTTCTTACAGGTAACTCTGACAAATCTGGAACTCCCCTGGATATCTTCCAGCACATGGGAGTCAGCAATAATGGCTGCATGTTGGAATGTCATGGGCCGGTGCCCGACTCGTATTCTGTAACTAGATAATTACGGACTAGTAAGTAATCCGTTCTATGGTACACTTAACTTTGTGTTATAACAGTAAGTAGAGAAAAGGTGGCTCACCCTCAGTCCTCGTATAAATGACTGAGGTGTCCATCATTATGAGTACTAAATACTAAATATATATGAGTTCAACGAATTCATCTGTCCTCTTGACGACAAAGCCGCAATATTAATAAGGGTCGAGGTTGTCGTGCATTTCTAGGGTCAGGGACTGACTAATTTGAGGGTCCACTAGCACTTACGGTGTGAGTGAATCTCAACACTCTTCCTCTCCTCACCGTAAGTGGTAACTCCTCCTCGCGCAGAATCATGTCTGAGACCCAAAATATCTCGTAGACGGGTGAATCGAGAGGCCGGTAATGCTTTAGTGAAAATGTCCGCAACATTACTGTTTGTATTGATGTATTGCATATCGATCTCTCCAGAGGCTACCCGTTCTCGTAAGAAATGATACTTCATATCGACGTGTTTCACTCGCAAGTGAAGAAGCGGGTCTTCCGATAAGTTGATTGCTGAGTTATTGTCGCACAAAATTGTTGTCGCCCCTCCTTTCAGGTAGCATATTGCCTCCGACACCATTCTCAGCCATATACATTCTTGAGCAGCCTCAAATGCTGTCATGTACTCTGCTTCACATGACGAGGCTGCCACTGTTTTTTTGTTTCTTTGTCGACCATGAGACCAGTCCTGAACCTAAAGACCAAGCATAACCTCCAACACTGTGCCTTGTATCAAGACAGTTTGCCCAATCCGAATCTGTAAAACCTATAAGATCCACCGGCATTTTTCCTTCTAGTCTTGGATGCAATGAGCGAATTCTTTCGAGATATTGAACTACCCGTATTGCTGCATGCCAGTGTATGCTAGTGTAGCAATTAAGGTATTGAGATAGTTGTTGAGTGGCATACTATATGTCAGGCCATGTAGATATAGCTAGCCACAGTGAACCACCCACTAAGTTTCGATACGGTAACTTGTCCAATTTTCTGAGTTTGTCATGAGTAAACTTTGATCTATCAGCACATCTGAGTTTCAGCCCCGGTTCTATGGGTACAGATAGAGGCAATGCTGTAGACTGTCCATATTGAATAATTAATCCATCAATCAGCACCGATTGTGAGAGATACATCAGATTGTTCAAACGGTCCCACTCCAGTGCCATTCCCACGATGTGATGTGGTATACCAAGGTCTGATATAGTCCAGATTTTCTTCTACTCCTCCTTAAACTTGTTGTTGGCCTCCCTTGTACTTGGAATTGACAAAAAATTGTCCACATAAACTCCGATTCTTGCAATAATATAGGCAAGCCTCACATTTTAGCCATGTAAAGCCTAATTTTCTCATTTCGTCATCCAAAGTTTTGTTCCAAACTTGCTTGTATGGGCCGTTGCTAGCACGGCGTGCCCGAGATCTACTTTGTCACAAACTTGACAATATAATTTTATTATTATTATTTTATTTTTAATTATTATTCTTATTATTCTTATTATTATTTTTGCTTTTATGAACATAAGCAAAGGTAAAAATAAACACATAAATAAATATATATAAGTGAAGCAATTGTCCCACCAAATGCTTATGTAATACATAAGACGTCTAAAATAAGGTAACAGAACAATCACATAAATCTGGTCATGTGGAACGTCAGAAACCACGACCATGTGCCCAAACCATTAATTAATAAATATTAAAACATTTTTAATATACACAAATATATATTATGTCACTTCTGCAGTTTGTTGCACTACACAAATATTTTCTTGACAATGTAAAAACAATAGCAGAAAAGTACGACTAACTGGTCCTTTTACATATTTAAATTTTAATATTTATTTTACAATTTTATAAGTTATTTATTTTCAAATGTTTTCTCTTTTTAAAATACACATATAAATTCTTTTATCAGTTTTAATATCGGATATATGAAAGTCTGTTAATATACTATAGTACATTAGATATAAGATATAACAATATGCAAAATACATGTCTATAATATGAGGCCCACTAAGCATTACATATAAAATCAAATGACCTACAAAAGAATACATAGAATTGCTCATGCAAGAATGCCTGTAGTATACCTGCACTAATAAAATTAGTCGCTGAGTAAAGTGAAAAGGAAACAGAATACTCACAACCTTTGAAAATTTATTAAACATGTGGTAAGCAGTTAAGCACCTTGGAATGACATGTTGAACAACAATATTGCATGCTGTCCAGCTGTGTGTAGCATCCAAAAAGGAATACATGAATGCTTTATCGAAGTATTGCTTGTTGTCACTCAGATGTACATTGTAAGGGCAACCTTTAGAGGCTATGGCTCAGTCACACAGCTGGCAGAGGGAGATCCAAAGTGTATTAGAGTATGTACTGACAATATCATAATAACTACTCACCTGGCAGAGGAAGATCCAAAGAGAACAAGTTTAGGGATTTCCTATGCCAGGTTGAACGCTTTGGGGGCCTCTGAAGCATGCAAAACAATTATACAGTACAACAAAACCTTAAAAACTTGAAAATTGCCTATACAAACAATTGTACAAATAAGGGGCAAACTCTGGCAAACTCTGGCTTATATAAGCAGTCTGGAAGCGATGCTGAGGGGCCCACACTTGTCTGAATGGTAGCTAAACAACCAGAGCACCTCAAGAGCTGAGAATAGTATTAACAGATAGTGTTGAAAGAATAGAAACAGTAAAATGAAATAATGTCAGAAGAAATAAGAGAATGAATGAATAGTATTAACAGATAGTGTTGAAAGAATAGAAACAGTAAAATGAAATAATGTCAGAAGAAATAAGAGAATGAATGAAGGGAGAGTGAAGAGATAAAGAGTGAGAAAAGGAAGAAATGAGGAGTCTCCTGACACACATCGTATTTTCCATAGAAGTTCATGCAGAAATGTTTTGGTTTGACTTGTGTGAATTTATAAATTGAGCAGACTGATGTACTTTCTGTACTGTATCAATTGATAAAATTTTACCCATCAGATTGTTCAAGCCCAGAGCAAGTAATAAGTACTAAGTCAATATACAGTGACTATATTTGCTTCCAGCAAATGTTTGTCAAGCAAGTCCATGGCAACATAGAATGCTAGTATTAGTATTTCCAAGTGGTGGTGAGAAGGCATTTTCCAGAGCATACAATAGCATTTTATAAGAGTAAACTAAATGTAACATAGCTAGTATAAGAAACTACCAAAAAGAAACAACAGACTGAAAGTGAAGAGCAGACAAGGAGAAGAAGAGGTGAAGACTTATATACATACTTTAAGAAATAAGAAACAAAATAGTAATATATAACATCAAATATATACAAATCATAAGTCATTTCAACATACTATAAATTTGTACCTTTTTTAAAAAAAATATATACATAAATTTACAAGTAGAAACTGGTTTTTCTTGTTGGCTGGCCTTGTATAAAGTGGCATAACAACGAGTAAATGTATATATGTGTGTTTGCTACATACTCTCTGAACAGTCATTCAAGTAGACTATTATATAATACCAAATCATGTTTATAAAATTGTTATTTAATTTTACTATTTATTTCTTTTATAATTTAACAATTATTAAAAATAACAACAAAATAAATAAATTAATATAATCAAACTAATTATTCCACCAAATGCTTACATAATATACAATTACATTAAAAAAAGCAAGTAACGTGAATGGCCGCAAAATTAGTCATATGAATCTACAGTGGACATTATGTGTCCAAACTCATTATTACTAACTAATAAATCAATTTTAATACATGTGAATATATATTATGTCAGCATTTGGATGCACAATCAAACGGTCTTTTACCAGTTAAACAGCAGTAAAATAAATAAATAAATAAAATATATAAGTAAATTGGTTGTTCCATCAAATGCTTATATAATATGCACCTTTGTTTGCTTGATAAGTATACCAAGGATTGTCTTTATGGACTACTTAGTCTTTAGTTAGCTATAAGTAATGAAAATAAATTATATTCACTATGAGCAGTTTAACACATATTATATTAGTGTTTGGATGTATGACTGCCAATGATTTTTAAAGATCATATGACCTCATATTGTCCAAAATCATATGGACTGTCCTCATTTTGCAAGGGACGTTTGAACAATATAATCTATAGCTTTAAATATACAGACTTGATTCAAACTAAACAACTCTCTATTGGTAATATATGATCATGCTACTTTAACATATAATACTTACTTCTGCAGACTCATATATCCAACGTATCTAGACTGCTTTCTTCAACAATCAACCTTTTACTAGTAATTAAACTGTTATGAAACCACATACTCAAGGATAAATCCACATATTGACAAGTAAAATGACTGTTTGTAAAATATATGATACTTTTTAGAATATATTGTCGGTTTCCCAACCTATAAACTGGCATATCAATATATTTATTAATTGCAATGTCAATCAATGCCACATCGAAAGGCAGTATTGGTATTGTATATACTGTTCTTATTATTCTAACTAATTCAGACACACATGTTCTGCACTGAGATTTGGTAAGAAATTCCATGTTCCTTAGAAAATGTTGTATTAACAGTTGTGAATTATTTAGTATGGCAATCTGATATGAATTTGATGTAATAGCTCTTCTGTTAACTGCATAACTGCATAGACAGTACATTTATAATGTGTATACATTTTGCCTATATGTAAGCAACTCTTTGATTACAGCATAAACATTCATTAGTTCACTATACAAAAAGTTTCTTGGATTGCAATTGTTTATATGATTTCTCAATTCCTTTCTTGTGCCCTCCAGCATGATTTTACTTTTGTGTGTTGATAAAAAGTTGCTTTTCATGCTTTGCATAATTAATGTCTCAAATGATCAGAAATTCATCAACCATAGTGGCATGTCATCATTGTACAATATAGTTATCACCGTGTTTATGTGCAACTGTTGGCATTTCCAACCAGTTCTCCACATCTGTCCATATTTAATTCCTGTTCACCACTTATAATATTTTTTGAAATTTTCAAGTTGGGTGAACTATTGTTATGATTTTGGTTTATTTTGCTGAGTATTAGATGAGGATGCACTATGGGCTGAGTGTCCTTAGCTAGAATAAATCTGCTTTTAAGGGACTGTGGTAGCTTAATAGGTCTATCTTCACTAGCAAACTGCTATTTGATATTCAGAAATGATGCATCATCTATAAGGGTTCTTGTCACTCCAATGTAAGGCTGTATGAAGGTTAGGGGGCATGTAACCTTTTTGTTTGCATTGTCTAAATGAATAAATTAGATCAAATTGTCTAGGTAAATCATCAAAACTTTTAGAAAATTGGTTCATATATCTGAGTTTAGTTATTTTATCAAGCAGTTCTAAGTCACAAAATTCCCTATGCAATGTACCACTTGCTTTCCCTTATATTTTGTTAGCATTAAATCCTTGAATAATGAGCATTTCTGCAGCTGTAGCACTGTGGAATAGTGCAGTGTAGTAGGCTTGGTGCAATTGATACTTGGTTAAGTCTATTGAATTGTAAGGTCTAGTCTCTCCTTGACTTGCATAATCTATCATGGCATAGTTTACCAATACCTCTACCTGTGATCAATATAGAGACACACTGTCATAGCTAAGAAGTCTACATTTAAGATGCATGCTTGTATATATAATTGGAACTACATTATCAGGAAGTCCATCAATTTTTACTCTTTGCAAAAGATTGTTGAGTAGTACAATTAATATATCCAGCATAATTTGTCTGGCCAGTCCAATGTAACTTTTCCAACCATATACAAAATCTTCCTGTCTATTGGTGATGTATAATTCTGTAGCCGCATTATTTTTGATTATAACAGGCAAGCCTACACACAACAACAGCTTTCCTGTGACTTGAATGCTGCAAGATGACAGAGGCTGATCCCACAATGCATGCTATATAGTTGGAGAAAATCTCATGGTTTTTTTAAAGTGTGTGTAGTTAAATGAATGATTTTTTGTTTTATTGCCATCTCTGGATGACGGACTATCTTTGCTATAGAAATGAACTAGTTCCTGATAGCTCTTGCTTGCAAATTGAGTACTTCCTATAATGTTAATAGCATCTTTGTCCACATTTTGTGCAGTAATTATAAAAACATTTCTAAACTGTTTGTCAGATATAGATGGGCAACTATTAGAGATGGCCAATGATTTGCTCCTAAAAAACTTCAACATTAACATGTCCTGATAGTTCTAGTGCGCTGTCTAGTAACTTACCACTGCATGCAAGTATGCTGGAATTTTAGCTTTTTAGCATTTCATTCTGCTTTGCTGTAACAACAGCTTTCCAGTAAGACAAATTATATTCTTCATTCATATGTTCAACGGCCTCAATTTGAGGAAATATCTGGTTCATTATAGAATCTCTTCACTTCAGATCTGCTATAGTTGCTGACATTTGCAGTATATCAGATCTATATTTTAATTTTTTCTTGCCAAATACAGCAGATGCTTCTTTATCAACACCTGCAATTACATTGTCCATGTATTCAAAGTTTTCAGTTTTGTCCTGCTGCATTATGTCAGATAGTTTGTCTCTGGTCAGCATTGAATTAGTAAGACATACACCTCTCCTCTTCAGCTGAGCATAAAAGTTGTTGGCCACATCTAAGCACTCATATCATATGTTTATATTCTTGAGCAATGTAAGTTAACACTTATTGAAGAATGTAGATTTAAAAGCTGAATCCCACATTTCTCCAGTATTATTAAGGTCATGTCCTGTATGCCAAAGTTTGAAAAGCATTAATATGGTCACACAATAGTATTCTCTATCTTCTTAATCATTCCTAGGTAAATTTCCACCTACTAAATTAGAGATACACCTATATAAGGAAGGATACACATAAGTACTATAAGCATTGAAAAGTGGATGATGAGTTGAGAATCTAATAACCACTGAACCCTGCATATTTTTTGCTCCACCAAGGGATATGTTGTCATCATCAACCAATATATTATGTGTTCTGTTAGTCAACTTGACTCTCTTACATCTCAACAACCACTCATACAAAGTTATTTGGTCCAACTCCAGTTCTCTGAAAATAGAATCAAATACGGATAATAGCTTTATCACTTATTTTTATTTCTTAATTATTGCCAACTTATTAGAAAACTTGTCATATAACTAGTTAGCAGCATTATCTGCCTGGACTCTCGAACAAAAGTAGGCCAATACAAATTCAAGAAATTATGGTCAGTATAATAATCAAGATTGCCTAATAGATACATGCAAATCATTGGCAATCTCATTTCCGTTTTAGCGCTAAGAATATTAGCTATCTTAGTCATTAGCATATGGGCTTTCTCTTGATGATTAAGTGAACTATTTAGTATATTTGCATGTTTAGTGAATATCAAAGCAACCGCCTCAAACACAGTGCATGTTTTGAGGGTGGGCTTCATAATGTATGGATTAGCATTGTATTGGCTGAGAGACATTGCAGTGAATGCAATGTCTGGTCATGTGCATAAGCTGAGATAAAGTAAAGAACCCATGATATGTTGATAATAAGCTGTCACATCCTCATCAGCAATGTTGGGAAATGAATTAGGTGGTGGATCTAGGAGATCTTCAATCTTTCCAGTTAAAGGCAAGAATAACAGGGTAGCATCAACAAGGCAATAAGTTGTCAGAAGATCAATGACATAACTCTTGTGTGAGAGCCAGAGTTTACATTGTTTTCTGTCACAATCAATGCATATACCAAGATATAAATTTGTAGCTCCAGAGTCCTTGACTTTGAATTGTTGACACATCCTGAAAACAATCCAATCATAAAGAGGTTGGAAATTGGTGGCATTTAGTCCATCATCAACATGGACACAGATAATGATTAAAAGATCTTGACCATTGTCTAGTCTAGATATCAATGGGTCTGGTGGTATTGAAAGACAATCAAAAAATACCACTCAATTGACCTCACAACAGATAAGTCCATATGACTCAAGTTCTTCTTTGATAACTTTGTACCACTTGTGTGACGCTTGTTTCAATCTATAAAGTGCATGAAGGACTCAATTGACCTTTTTAGAATCAGTGTTGGGAAATTCAGGAATTTGTTTACAATATAGCTTGTGAGACAGAGGTGCATTCAGGAAAGCTGTCTTAACATCAAAAGTGAATAAGTCAAGGTTGTAAAGTGTTGCATATGCTAAAGTAATTCAAATACTTGTCATTTTTGCAACAAGGGCATAAGTCGTCCCATAGTCTTCAGGACATTGGCTGAATCCTTGGGCAACAAGATGAGCCTTCTCCATACCACTGTCACGACCCCTCTCCTCCAGATCCACCCTGGGACACCCCCGGAACACCATCCGGGACCCTTCCTCTGACCCCACAGGACACGCCCCGCCACATGACTACCGACACCGCCATCACGTGCATCAAGGGCCGCCATCAGCCACCATCAGCCCCGATCAATGATCGGATTACACGACTCGCTTCCGGCCATCACGCATCACACATCACAGCCCCCTTCATGCCAATTGATCGTGCACCCCACCCGCACGATCCAAGTGTACAGTCTCTGCCCGCTACTCAATGGATCCCGGAACCCATCCCAGACACCCCGGAACACTGAGACCCAGTCCTGTAGTACTTATAGTGTAGTCCCCCGTTGTATTTGATAGTCTTGATATTGCATTAACTTGGATTACTTGAATTGTTGCATGCCCTCTGCTTGACTGGTACGCACTGACTGACACGCTTTTGACTGGCACGCTCGAATAACCGCGTGCTCTAAGTTTGGTATGCACTTTGCGACTTTTAATTTGTTGACCCGGTCTCGTCTTAGAACCCCTGGTTCACGACTCGACCCCCACCCTATCCTCAGCTACCCGAAACCCAAAACTCCTGGACCAAGTTCCTTCTCCTGGGATTACCTCTGTCCACGTCTTGAACCCCGGAGTCCTAGCCCTGAAGTTCTAGACACCCGAGTACCGGTAGGTCAAGTCCGCATTATAAGGGCAATTGCTTTCCCAGAAAGCCCCCGACTCAGCGGAACCTGACATAATATCAAGACTCTCTCCTTACACCATTCTTGATGGCTACGTATACTCATACCTACTACCCCACGGGCTACCAGACCAACCCTTACGGGCATCCAGTCTCCGATCATTACTCTGCACAGACCCCCCGCCCTGCCTATCCACCTCTCCCGTACGAACCCCAATACCTCCACCGCCACTGAGCCCCTGACCCATCTCTCTATGATCTGGGGCCCTCAGCCAGCTGGGCCCCTCCGCCCAACCTAGCCATGGCGCGACCTGTGGAGGTCCCCTCATACCAGAGCATCCCCAGTGGCCTGCCGGAGACATCACCAGTTCCCAGTGGACCTCACCCGGTACCCCCCAGCGAGGGCCCCTTTGCACCCACCTCTTACTACGGTTACCAGCATCTTGCCCCCCAACCCCGGGGACCTCTCAACTACGATTATCCTCCTCGACACTACTCAACCGCCGCCCCACCTGCTCGGACTCCCCCCTCGCCAAGAGGACGACGACGTCTTGAGGACTACGAACGGCAATGGGACGAAGTGCTTCGCTCGCTTAGGATCTCGCCGGAGGACTTCGCGCAACGGGCAAGGGCGCTACTCACGGAATTCGGACATGACGACTTCGCAGGCACTCCGGAGGACTGGGCCCATTGCTTGGTCAAATTCGGGGATCGCCTCATGCGAGGAGAGGAGCAGACTATGGTAAAGTACAGATGTAACACAATCCTCCGCAAAGAATTACAACAACTGCTCGACAAAGTCCACGTGTCCTCCTCCCCTCAACCCCTCAACGACCCCGCAGACCCGGGCCGCTCGATTCACATCCAGCAGGAGCCTCCGGAACTGGCCCTGGCAGCCCCTGCAGACCCTACTCCGAAGCAACGACAACGGGAAGAGCAACAGAATGCCTCGGCCATACTATGGTCCCTCAACCCAATGGGAGGGCTATTCGATCAGCCCGCTGCCCGCACGGTAGGCTTGTCAACTCGCCGTAGGGCTAACTCCGTTCCTAGCACCTTTGAGACCTGGGGACAGCCCCAGAGACCCCTGGAACTCCTTCTGTGAACGGACAACGCCTGACCCCCGGCCCCGGCAAACCCCAGTAGACCTCGCATGGACACCCCTAGCATGGATGATATGCTGTGCTACATCGACAAGCTCATGCCCGGCAACAACGAACAATGTCCCGTGCCCACGCCCGTCCCAGTACTGCCTCCTACGTCAGCCCCAGCCCCTCTGGAGCCTTCTGCCACGACCCCCCGCCCCACTTTGATCTGCGGAACCCCCCACGGCCTCTGATGCAAGCACGACCTTCCTGGGTTGAACGTCCCCCGCGCAACCCGGCACCTGACCTGGCACCTGGCCCCCCTCAGATCGACTCAACACCTCAGAACCCTCCCCGACTGCCTCTGCCACCCCCAGCCGAGCCTCGAGGGCGACCCCCAGGCCCCCCACCTCCGCCACCCCCTGCATGGAGACCCAGGCCTCCCTCCGGCAGGAACGAACCCCCCTGGGACAACGGACTCCCCAGGCGCAGACCTCCAGGTGAGCCACCTGAAGGAGGCCCTCCAGGCGAGTGGGGTCGTGCCCTCGGTGCCTTTCCTCCACAAGGAGGGGGGGGTAACTATTACTACTACTACTACAATGCCGGCCCCCCTCCCTGCAACGCTACCGGACCAGATGACGCTCACAACGCCCTCACCCGCAAAGGACGTCTGGACATTCAAAAGCCCGATGCATTCACGGGCTGGGACCCCCAAAAATGGTGTACATTCCTCACTCAGTGTCTTAATATGTTTCAGGCAAAACCACTCACGTTTTAGATTGACAGCTCCCGGGTGGCCTTTGCCGCCTCGTACCTCCAGGGGATCGCCTTCGACCACTACACGGCCCTCATCCAGTTCGACCCCAATAACCTGGCACTTGCTCGCTGGCAAGCCTTCATCGACGAGTTCTCCAGGAAATTTGGGATCTACGACACCGTGGCTGAGGCCGAGGACAACCTCTTCAACCTCCGGATGCGCTCTGAAGAATGTTTCACCATCTTCATCGTACGTTTTGAGAAGGAAGCTTACGAGACAGGCTGGAATTACAGCACCCTCCGGTACGCCCTCTGCCGCGCCCTGCCGCAACGTATCAAGGACGTTCTCTGACTTATCCTGAAACAACTCTCCTACGACGGATACAAGGCCCTCATCATGCAGATCGACCAACGCTACTGGGAAGACCACAGCGAGTACTCGAACTCCCAACCCCCCTGGAACCCTAGGGGAGGACCCCCATGGCCCTCCGGCGAAAC